>JAKUCV010004467.1:136380-373560 GCA_028386065.3 Turnera subulata
AAAAAAGGCCCAAATATATCTTAATGCAAATAAACCTTATCATATGTTTTATCCTAAGGCTAAATCATCTCATTAATCCTAGGATTTAAGTGCATAAAGGTTTATGTCATCAAAATACATTGATTCTACTAAATTAAAATTCATATCATGCTTGAACCTTGGACCAAATCATCTCATTGATCCTAAGTCTACACATGTACAAAGTCTCATTTAGTAAAATTTTCATGGGTCAAATTTAGGTGTTCACAGATATATATTATATCATCTCTAAGAGTGATGTTATTAAATTCATTGTTTAATTTTGCTTAAAACTAAATATATTATTTTACCAAAAAAAAATATTACGGAATAGTATTGGTTTCTTACTATCTTAATGAATGAAAGTATAATTAAGAAACATGATGACCATACAGAAAGAGCCAGTTATCGGTTGTCGGACAGGTTTCAGATGACATTTGTGCACAATTTCACGATAAGCTTTTAATCAACAAATAAATTGTTGGTGAAGTAAAATGTCTAGTACTTCACGCCATCGATTGGCAGCGCGTGCTGTGTCACATAAATTGAGTGATTGCAGATGTCATTTTATTGAACTCTGATCTTATTGTTTTGGTTTAAAGCATTTAAAAGAAGTTTATATTGTACGGACCCACAGAAGTTCCTTGAATTGTTAAGCCGCTTGAATTTATTTTTTTTTTTTCCAAGTTGAAACTTTAGTCTTTCAGTCCTGTGGAAGGTCACATTACCACTTCAATTATTGTTCATTAGTATGACCCTCAAAAAAAATTATTGTTTATAAAATTGTGCGCGAATTTTTGACCAAAGATTTATTCTCATGACCACTGAGATTCTCTCCGACAGTATGACGGCGTAGCTGGCGAAAGTGTCCGTTGGTATCCCGATGAGCGGTCTCTCCTATAAAGAGTGTTTAATGCCAGGATGTAACCGGTATTGACTGGGGCTTGGACCGACGGGACAATGATGATACCACTGATGCCTTTTTTTTTGGGAAAAAAAAATTGCTTCAAGTGATAAGTGATCATAAATCCTAATATGAGAAAAACTATACGCAATCCCATTGGCCCTTTCGACAAACAAAGGAAATAAGAATGATGCAAAATGCAGATGGTGAAACTCGTGCCTTCTCCACACAACACCTTTAATCTCATTTGCTCGTCCAAAATGAAAAAGAAAAGAAACAAAGGGGAAAAGAACTCGAACTCCGGCTTGCACCATCACTCTCATCCAGTCATTATTTTTCTTTTTTAAAAAGCCAACAATTATTTCCAGAAGAAGATACGGCAGTAGAAACACATGGGGTGAAACAGGTAAAATTATATATGACAATACACTAATGTTAGCTCAACTTCACCTCCACTACATTGATAAAATCAGTTGGGTCACGAAGATGAGAGCAGTAACTAAAATGATGCATTTTTTTTCAGCTATCCAAAAAGTTCTTTAGGGGGAGGAAACCGAAACTTGGGGGACAATTTTGAAGAAAATGATAGAGCTAAATTTTTCCCTCCAAGCTGAAATGTGTCCTTGCTAGAAAGCTTTTGCTGTAATTCCACCATCCACACAAATAACTTGACCAGTGATATATGAAGCAGCGGGAAGGCAAAGAAATGCCACCAGCGATGAAATCTCCTCAGGCTCTCCCATTCTGGAAATTGGTGTTGCAGCAATCATTCCACCGTATGCCTTGGCAGAAACTGGATCCTGAAGCAAATAAAAAGATTTGTAAGATCAAGGTCAATATTCCAACTGCACGAAGTAATTAGTAAATTACTTAAAGAAAAAACACACAGAGATGCCTAGCTCTGTGCAAATTTGAGCGGCGAGCCATGGCACCACCTGTAGATTAGTACACTTTTATATTTGACCAAAAAAACTAAACTTGAAGTGCGTAATTAAGTTGGTTTTTAATTATGTGGTTAACTTGAAAGATACCCGTGCATGGTTGCACAGACTCCTCAGTCCTCACTAATAGTCTCTCCTCAAAATAATTTCTCAATAACAATAAGCGAAATTAATTTAGAAACAAGAAATCAGTCTCATGCCCTAAAAAAGATTTGGTGAGCAATCAGTTTTCGAGACCAGTATAGGCCTATATTAAGCTTTAAAAGTTATTTCGTCAGAAAGAGAAACATCTGCTAGTATAAGATGCTAGATCTTTACGAGATTCAAAGAGAGGATGGGATGAAATAAACCTATTTTTTCAAGAAAAGAAAATAAATTAAACATTATTTTATGTACGAATTCTAAAAATAAAATTTAAAATTAGAGTGGTTTTAAAATTCAAAATACTTGATACCACAAGAAGGGTAAGAGCAAATTTGGCGCACTAAAAAGAAAATAAAGCCATAGGAATAAGGTGAGAATATGATGCGTACATATTGTTGTCCTTCTCCGATGGAGGTTCTTGTTCCTGACGGCGAAACAGTGTTGGTGCGAATGTTGTCCTTTGCCCATTCACAAGCCAGATCCTTGGTCAGTTGGTTGATTGCTCCTAATAAACAAATCCACAGGAAATATATATACAGGTTAAAGAAATGTGATAAATGATGATGTAAAAACAACGATAGAGTTTAATGCAATATATATAATGATTTCGAATATCATGTAAATCAACTAATAAACTAACCCATAAACCATTTTCAGAGTTTAATTTACCCTCTAGCCCATGAGCCAAAACGTACCTTTTGAGGCCGAATAGACAGACACCATAGGTAGAGCTACCGTGCCAGCAACAGATGATATAAATACAATACTTCCATTTTCTGATGCTTTCAAAAGAGGATGTGCAAGTTGGCAAAGATGGTAAGGAGCTTCAAGGTTGGTGCTCATTATGAATGAGTAGTCTTCTTCAGTATAATCCAAAGTACTTTTTATCTTTACTGTGCCAGCATTATTCACCTATTACGGGCCGCGAAACAATCAGTCACAGATTAAAAAAATTTTGAGTTTCGAAGTAAAACATTCAGTTCATAAGCTAGCTAGAACAGGATGAGAATCATGCATACAACCCTTTTGAATCTATTTATTCATAAACTTACTAGGATATTGAGCTTGCCATCAAAAACCGATGAGACTTCACTAATCAGCTGCTCTCTCTGGGTTCTAGAAGTCAAGTCACAAACCGAGCCACTCACTTTATATCCCTTACTCTCCCATTCTTGTACCCTTTCGTTGAGTTCTTTCTCATTGCGGGAACATGTATGCACTCTCGCCCCGAATTCTGCTAGTTCTTCCACTATGGCATATCTGTGGAGGGAAAACAATAACTCATAAATAATCCAAGGAGAGAAAATAATAGTAGTAATGCGCAAGAGACCTTGGAAGAAAACTAACCCAATGCCTTTGGTTCCGCCTGTGACAAGTGCACTCATACCCTTAAGTGACCATCTTTTGTTTTTGCATCTCTGCTCCGATTCAGCCATGTTTGCTCAACCCTTTTTTTCCTTTGGAAATGCAATGAGGCTATACTTAATTGCTTATCCGTCACCAGAAGTTCTAAATAAGTAAACGAAAATACTGCCACTACCAGTGGCGGACACAAGGGGGCAGGTGCTGGCCCTGGCCCCCCAAAATTTTTCAAATGAGCTATTTTGAGTATACATCTCTACATAGAATGATGCTTATTTTAACCCGTAGTTAGTTATAAATCCTAATCATCTCACTCTATTTTACTTTTTTGGCCTCTCTAAAAATACATTTCGAGTCCGCAACTGGTCATTACTCAATGAAAAGGACTCACCATAATAACCTATGAGAGATGAGAGAAAAGAAAAAAAACGATGTTTCAATTAAAGAGGATTTTTTTTTGAAAGTTAAAAGATAGGGGGGAATCACAAAGTATTCACAAGTGGGCCGGCTTCTAGAAGCTAGAAGTGGGGCAATATCGATAAGATTCAAGTGCATCGTTTGTTTCTTTTTCGATATTAATTAGAACTAGTGACATAGTGCCACGTCAAATGTAATCACAAAGGGAAAGAATTTTTTCCTCTTGAATTTCCAATATTTGATGCATCATTATACGATCAATCATGTATAAGATTTTGATCGGATATGGAATAGTGATTTTATTGATATTTCGATCTCTTTGTGTGGAATTCTAATCAAATTTTAAGGTTGCAGCATCGTCGAAGATATTCGTTAGGTTTCTTCTAAAAATTATTTTATTCTATGTCTTAATTTTCTAGATTTTAAAATGTTGAAATTTGTAATATCTATATAGTTTATATATTTTTCCACTTTCCGTATCTATAGATTACAGAAAAAATTTTTAAATTCTTTTTACGTGATAGAATATAATATAGAGAAATAAATACACTAACTAGTAGTAAGAAATTTTTTATTTGTACCAAAACCAACGGTTGTCTACTTAATAAAATTTTTTAGTTCGATTCTTACTTTATATACAATGTTAGTAGGATCATCTTAAATAATAGATCCAAAAATCTGATTTTAAATTTTGTTGGTCGGCTCTACAAATTTTTTAAAACATGGGTCAAATATAACAGAGGTAAAGAAAAGGGCTAAAAATTTCTTCTTTTTTTTTTTTTCGTTCTATCAGGAGAGAATTTCTTTATGCATCCATTTATTTTAAGGTTTATGATTGGGAAGGGTTGGCCCAAGTCCACGACACAATCGAAAAAGGGTTACCAAACCCCAACAAACCGGAAACAAAGGCATCATTGACTTTGAGAATCCAATACGAGGAAAAAGATCGTCTTCTGAGTGTTCGTTGTTATTGTTTTGGGGCTCAATATCAATACTTATCGTCTTAATTTGTTGCTTTGTGCTTTGCAACTTCTACTAAGATATCCATTGAAATCTGACCTTTTTCACTGCTTTGTTATTTTCTTTAAAAAAATAAGATTGGATGAAAACTTTTCCTTTTGTTTGGAGTTTGCCGTTTTATTTTTTGTTTCTTTTGTATAGATGCAAAAAATATGACAGTTTGATGTAGGACAACTACTACACCGCCCTCATTTTCTAAAGTCTTCATACAGGCCACTTTTTAAAATTTTTTTCATATCAGTCGATTCAGTTCATTAATATTATACATTAATATTATAAATAAAAATCTACATATTCAGGGGCAGAGATAAGATCATCCCTAAAAATTTGAGAAAAAATTGAAGTTGCAGTGAAAAGGTATTCAGAAGTAGGCCGGCTTCTAGAAATCTACATTAGTCTTAGATTTGTTGAAGTCTAACAATTTAATAAAATTTCAGTACTATTTTACACTTTATAGTTTATTCTTTAGGAGAAAAATATTTTTTTATTCACTCAATAAGAATTTTATACATTATTTTATTATTTAAGTAAATTTTCAGTATAATATAAAAAAGTACAATGACTATGGAAATTTGAATTTATCTTTTATTTTATATATTTTTTATTGTTTAAATTTACCATTTATCTTTATATATTATTTCATCATTGATTAATTAATTTTTCAAGTGACCAAATAATTGCTGATTTAGACATGTACCGCAATTATTATAATAAATTTAATTTTTTTAATATTTTATAAAAATAATAAATATAAATTTTATTTTACTTTTATATTATAATATTTTAATTTTTCTATATATGTAACAGCCCGAGTAAAAATTTGGTATTTTTACCGGGACTGTAAAAGTATTTTTACCGTGATTTACTGAATGAATTAATCTTGGGTAATTAATTCAAGGTAAATCGAGCGGGTTGACCCGGTTTAGATGACCCGAATGTGGGTCGCGGGTTGACCCGGTTTAGATGGGTTTGATTTTGGGCTTGATTGGATATGGGCTTAGGTTTAGGATTTGGGCGTTGGGCTGTGTTGACCTGGGCCTGCTGCTTGGGTCTGTCTGGGCTGTAGCATGGCCTTGGTTGGACCTGTGCAGTGGGTTATATATGTGGCCCAGACCGAAATTCAATAATAATAATAACAATAAATAATAAATATAATATGAATATATATATATAAAATAATAATTTTCTAGATATATATATTTATATTTAATTTATGATGTTAGAAAAATAAAGAATATAACATAATTTTGAGAATTAAGGTTAAATGACGTAATTTATTATATGAAAGTATTTTCTGATATATATAATTTGTTAAGTATTTATGTAACGCCCCAGATTTTCATAATTTAATTTATGGAATTTTTGGAATTTTTATTCCAATTTTACCCTTGAGGAAATCCCGGAGTTTTGGACTAGGAAATAAATTATTTTTCCTTGGTTATATCGGTATTAAGTCGTTAGTATGGCGGGTACGGCTTTTGTTGGAATTAAAACGTGTTTCGGGATGAAACGCGGGGTTTATCGTAGTTCTGGTTAAAACTACGTCGTTTTGAGTTTGGAAAAAAAAAAGGGTTGATTGAGGAGGCAGGGTTGACCGCGCCCAAGTGAACGACGCCGGCCAAACCGTAGCCGCCCTTCCCCTCTTCCTTTTTCTTTTCTCCCTTCCTTTCTCCCTTCTTCTTCCATTTCTCTTCCGCCGCAGCCGCCCCAATCTCTCTCTCTCCTTCATCCTCTTCTCCTCTCCTACAATCCCTCCTTCCCCAAATCGTTACCTACCCCGATTCCCTCTCTCTCTTGGCTTCACTTTCTTTCTTTTGATTCTCCCGCTCGCACAACGCCGCCGCCGCCCCGAATTTTTCCTCTACACGGCATCGAGGACGGGTCCACGACGAGCCGCCGTCGCCTTTGTGTTCTACGCTGCTGCCATCGTCACTGTCCCGTTTGGATGTCGTCGTGGTTACCTCGACGCACGGGTTCTTGGAGAGGGAGACGAGGACGGTCGTTCTGGTTGTGGACGGTGAAGACATAGCCAGCGGTCGAGCGAGCCTTGCGCCACCGTGCCTGGTGAGTTCTCCGTCGTCTCTTTTCTTTTCGTTTTCTTTTCCGTTGTTCTTTGTGTTTTTGGTGCCGACCTCGGCTAATTGGGAGTTGTGGTGTTCGTTGGTTGTTGTTGTTGGCTTCGCGGTGGTTGGGATTGGATGTTCTCGGCAGTGGCTCGCCGTTGAGGTGGTTTCCAGCGGCGTACTGACGAGCTCGGGTCCAGTGGTTTTATGGCAGATCCGGGTTGGAGCAGTGATTATTCCGGTAAGGATGCTAAGCCGTTCCTTCTTCTATTCATTTTTATGGTGTATGTGTTGTTGAATTGGAGTTTCTGGGCTGTGGCAGTGCTGTTGGGTTGTTTCTGGCAGTTTGGGTGAATTCCGACGAGGTTGACCGGAATCCGGCGAGGCTCGGGAATTTTCCGGCGAGGCTCGGGACGCAGTTTTGGCATCACAGAATCTTCTTCGTCTTTGAACGGTATTTTTCGGTTTTGGACTTGGGTTACCTTATGTACATAATTCATGGGGATTAATTGGATGAATGTACATATTATGATAATTGAGATTAGTGGAAACCGTGTGTGGGGGTATGAGAGTGTGCGGCCGGACATTTACCGACACAGATAGAATCTTAGGTCGTTTAACTCTTGGGCTCGGGAATGACCTTAGAATGGCATTTAGGAAACCGGGCCCAGGCTCAACAATCTAACCTTATGGACATTTGGATAATTTTTAGACTTTAAGAAGTGGGCTTAAAGCCCAATGGCATAAATGGTTAGTTATGGACTTTAAGGAATGGGCTCTAAGCCCGAATTTATAAATTGGGTTTATTGCAGACTTAAGGAAGTGGGCCTTAGGCCCGAGAAATTATTTTGGACTTAGATGGGCTTAAGCCCGGTTAACCTTAGGTCCTTGTCTTTGGAGTTTTGGTGAGGAGATATACCCTTTTGGGCTTAGACCCTGAAATTACATAACCAGGTAGTTTGGGACAGGTTTTACTTAGTTGAGCATATAAGTATCATGCATGCACGGTTTGTTATAATTGTTTTGTAATTATTTGTGTGTGCCGATATTCAGGCACGGGTAATACCTCGGGAGCTGGAGGATCTGTCTTGGGGAAAGCTCCACAATATATTCGTCGTTGAGGTGACTTTATAAGTCTTTTTTTTTTTTATGTTTGTATGCATGTGCTTGTTAGATTGGTTTGTCTGAGTTGCATGCCTTGTTTGTTAACATGCCATGATCTGTATTGTGTGCCTGTGTGTTACTATTTGCTGGTTAAGCATGACTTTTAGTTGTTATGAGAAATAACATGTGATATGATTTTGGGTGATCTGTGTGATGTGTTGTGGGTTGGAAACCCGGATATTGATTCAATGGATAATTCACACCACCCTGGTAAATCATAACTTTTTGGCACACATGAACTCTTAAGAATGAATAAGAATGATATACTATAAAAGATATACTACTGTGTACTGATGACCGGTTGGTTCGAGCGGGAAGTGATACCCCTCGGGTTTGCATGCGGGATAGCATGGTATATGCAGTTTAGTTTATGGGTCTGTGATGACCGGTTCTACCTTCCTCCTTCTACCTCCGCCTTTCTACCTCCCTCTTTCTCTCTGTCTCTCTCTCTCTCTATGGTGATATTTGGGCTATATGCCTGGTTATATTGGGCTTTCGCCCTGGTTGTCTCATGAGACGGGACCGAGCTCGACGCACACAGTAGGGGGCCCTGAATAATAAATATAATAATAAAACTTAACACACATACGGATGTAAAACATAAACTGTTTGCTTATATGTTGTTGGCATGTTAGTACTGGTTATTGTGTGTTTGCTTACTTGTGCTTGTTTCTCTACTCTCCTTTCGAGCTTGCTATGCACACCTACATAACTAGATTTATACTGCTCACTGAGTAGGCGACTCACATAATCGCCACCGTTGTTTTTCAGACTCTAAGCTAGCGTGCTGTCTCTCTCTTCCTTTCTGGAGTACGGACGTGGTTATCCCAGCAGGTAGCTGTGCTTCTTCTCCCGGTTGGATCCATAGAGCCGACATGCATATCATTTTCTTCTTTTGTTTTTATTTTATCTTTATCTTCCGCTGCATTGGATTTTGTTGAGATGTTATTCTTGATTTTGATTACATTGTCGGCGGGTTCCCGGGGTTTGACACTTGATGTTATTTCAGCTGGTTGCCGGGTTGACTTATGGCTTGATAAGCCGGTTTACTCTTGTTCTTTATAACATCTAAGTTTAATAAGATTTTCAGATAATGTTTTGGTGTTAGATTTCGTGTCCCGGGTTTCAGGGGCATTTTGGTAAATTCCTTATGTTTAAGTATTTTATTTGTAAAATAGGGACACGGGTGTTTCAGCTCGGTAGCGGAGCAGGCTTCAGATCCTTGGTTTTAAAAGTGTTTTAAACCTTATTTTCAAAGTGATTTCTGTGTTTAAGCCTGTTTCTGGATTTATGACTTCAAAAGTGTTTTTGACCCATTTGCATTCATATAGGCGTTGATATGGATCACCAGGGGCAGCACAATGTTGAGGATGACGTCGCTACTCATGTCTCCGACAACGTGTCGGTGATGTAGGTTCCCATTGGACAGGGGAACAGTAATGCAGCAGGGAATAATGCTGCAGGTGGTGGAGAACAGAATGTTGTGCCACCCGTACCACCCGTTGTGGACCCAGCATTCCAGCAGTATCAGGCTTTCTTACAGTGGCAACAGTTCCACCAGTTCCAGCAGCAACAGCAAGGTGCCCAACCGGTTGCACCTACTACGGCAGGTGGTATGAAGAGTGGATATAAGCATATGGATAAGTCGGCAGCCAAGGAATTCTCTGGTGAGGAGGGCGAAGCCAAGGAGTTTGATGATTAGTTCCGCCAGGTGGAGAATGTTCTGGAGAAGTTCATATGTGCACCTGAGCATAGGGCTCGATTTGCGGCACACAAGTTCACGGGATATGCATTGACATGGTGGCAGGAACTTGTGGCCAACCTACCGAGGCCGGTGGAGATGCCTTGGGAGGATTTCAAGGAGAAATTCTACAAGGAGTTTCTCATTGTTGGTTTTCTGGAGTAGCAGAAAAAGCAGTTTCTTGAGGTGAAGCAGGGACTAGGAGAAGTTCATATGTGCACCTGAGCATAGGGCTCGATTTGCGGCACACAAGTTCACGGGATATGCATTGACATGGTGGCAGGAACTTGTGGCCAACCTACCGAGGCCGGTGGAGATGCCTTGGGAGGATTTCAAGGAGAAATTCTACAAGGAGTTTCTCATTGTTGGTTTTCTGGAGTAGCAGAAAAAGCAGTTTCTTGAGGTGAAGCAGGGACTAGAGGAGTCGGTGTCAGCATTCAGGATCCGGTTCAGCATCCTTCTCTCTTATGCTAAGGAGTTTGTGCCCGATGAAGTGACTAAGTGTAGGCGGTTTGTTAACGGCTTACGTACGGAGTTGGCGCTAGCTGTGGCTGGTGGAGGGCACAAGACTTGGGAGGCAGTTTGTGAGGCTGCTTTTGATGCTGAGAGAGTTCAGTTGATCGGGAAGGAGGCTCGGACAGTCGAGCAGAGGAAGCAGTCATCTGCTTCTGGACAGAAGAGACATTACTCTGATGCCGGAGATGCAGATTATTCTGGTGGACAGGGTTCTTCTTACCGAGGTTCGAAGAAGTCCCGAGGGCAGAACTATCAAGGTGGACCAGGCAGATCCTCTGGAGGACGGTCCTATCAGTCTGGATCTTAAGGACGGGGTTCCTCGGCACGATTTTTGGGTACGTGCTGGTATTACAATAAGCCGGGACACCAGAAGTCAGCATGTTACAAGTGGATTAAGGATAGTGGTGGCAATGGTTCTCAGTATACAGTACAGAGTTCTATGGCCAGTGGTGTTGTTTCTTCTGGTCCGAACAGGGGTGGCGGACAGTAGGGTCGAGGTCGTGGGGGTTCTGGAGCTTCGAACCGCGGGGGTACGACTCAGTCTGCTGCAGCTCCTAGGGTTTATGCCATCACCCGGGAGGAGGTTGCTGATGCCCCAGAGGTTATAGCAGGTACATTTATGGTTTTTAGTCAGTATGCACATACTTTAGTTGATCTAGGCTCAACACACTCTTTTGTATCACGTACATTTATGACCACTCATAACATAGAAGATGATAACCTTAGTAGACCCTTGAGAGTCTGTTTACCCACAGGTGATATAGTAGTTGTTGATCGGGTTTGTAGAGATGTATCGATACAGTATGATAGTGAGAGTTTTCCTTCTGATCTTACTGTCATGGACTTAGGAGAGTTTGACGTTATCTTAGGCATGGATTGGTTGTCCAGACACCAGGCAGTAGTTGATTGTCGGGCCAGGGAAGTGTCTTTGTCTTCTCTGTTGGAGCGTAGATTGGTGTTCGTTGGAGAGCAAAGAGCCTTATCGGCATGTTGTATCTCGGCCATCCAAGCTTTCAGGATGATCCGAGAGGGTTGTGATGCTTTTCTAGCTCATGTGGTCGATTCTTCGGTACCAGTACCTGGAGTGGAGGATATTCTAATTGTTTAGGAGTTTCCTGATGTATTTCCTGATGATCTACCTGGGTTGCCTCCGGAGCTGGAGGTGGAGTATACAGTTGACTTGGTACCGGGAGTTGCACCTATTTCTATACCACCCTATAGAATGGCTCCGACAGAACTTCAGGAGTTGAAGAAACAACTGGAGGAGTTATTGGATAAGGGTTTCATTAGACCGAGCATCTCACCTTGGGGTGCCCAGGTCTTGTTTGTGAAGAAGAAGGATGGCAGTATGCGGATGTGTGTGGACTATAGACAGTTGAATAAGGTGACTGTGAAGAACAAGTATCCTTTACCTAGGATCGATGACTTGTTCGATCAGTTGCAGGGTGCATCTGTATTCTCGAAGATTAACTTGCAATGTGGTTACCATCAGGTTCGGATTGCAGAGCAAGACATACCGAAGACTGCATTCCGCACTCGGTATGGTCATTATAAGTTTGTGGGTGTTCCATTTAGTCTGACGAATGCACCGACAGTGTTCATGTGTATGATGCAACAGGTCTTCCAAGAATTTCTGAACTGGTTTGTGGTAGTGTTCATCGATGACATTCTGGTCTACTGGGGTAGTAATGCCGAACATGAGGACCACTTGAGGCAGGTTTTGTAGAGGATGAGAGAAGAACAGCTCTATGCCAAGCTCAACAAGTGTGAGTTTTGGTTAGATGAGGTCGCGTTCCTTGGGCATATTGTGTCCGGTGAGGGTATTAAGGTGGACCCTGCCAAGATTAAGGTAGTCATGGATTGGGAGCCACCGAAGAATGTTCCGGAGATACGAAGTTTCCTTGGACTTGCTGGTTACTACCAGAGGTTCATTGAGGGTTTTTCCTTGATAGCTAGTCCCATGACAAAGCTGTTGAGGAAAGACTGTACCTTTGTTTGGGATGATCGTTGCCAGAAGAGTTTTGGGGAGTTGAAGAGTCGGTTGACTTCTGCACTGGTTTTGACTGTTCCGAGACCAGGAGTGGAGTACACGGTGTTCAATGATGCTTCTGGTTTGGGCTTGGGATGTGTTTTGATGCAGGAGGGTCGGGTGATTGCTTATGCCTCCCGACAGTTAAGAAATCACGAGAGGAACTATCCGACCCATGATCTGGAGTTAGCTGCTGTGGTCTTTGCTTTGAAAATCTGGAGACACCATCTGTACGGTGAGAAGTGACGGATTTTCACGGATCACAAGAGTTTGAAGTACATCATGACTCAAAGGGAGCTTAATATGAGGCAGAGACGCTGGATTGAGCTTCTGAAGGATTATGATTGTACTATCGAGTACCATCCGGGCAAGGCCAATGTTGTTGCAGATGCATTGAGCCGGAAGAGAGTGGCTTCTGCGGATGAGGTCCCGGTTTCTTATGCTTTGCCTTCCTTGGTGGAGCTGAGGTCGTTGGATGCACAGTTGAAGGTGGATGTTACTAGGGCGTTGCTTGCCAGTTTGAGCATCCGACCGACCTTGAGGGATAAGATCATGGAGTTGCAGTTTGGTGATCCTCATCTAGCGGAGTTGTGGGATAAGGCTCTCGGTGGGGAGAGTTCTAGTTTCTATGTCCGAGAGGATGGTGCTTTGATGACCGGTGATCGGTTGTGTGTTCCGGACGTCGATGACATGAGGAGATGGATCATGGATGAAGTGCATAATGTGTCGTATGCTATGCATCCGGGTAGCACCAAAATGTACCAGAACTTGAAGAGTCATTATTGGTGGCCCCGGGATGAAGAAGGATGTTGCAGAGTTTGTGGCTCGTTGTATAACTTGTCAGCAGGTGAAAGCCGAGCATCAGGCTCCTGCCGGCAAGTTGAGATCTTTGACTATTCCGCTGTGGAAGTGGGAGCATATCACTATGGACTTTGTGATCGGGTTGCCGAGGACCCGGGGACGACATGATGCCATCTGGGTCATTGTTGACAGGTTGACCAAGCAGGCTCATTTCCTACCGATTCAGCAGACGGATACAATGGATAAGCTGGCGAGGTTATATGTTGTGGGTATTGTCCATCTACATGGAGTTCCACTATCCATTGTGTCGGACAGGGATCCAAGGTTTACTTCCCACTTCTAGAAGAGCTTACAGTCAGCTTTGGGTACTAAGCTGAATTTCAGTACTGCATTCCATTCGCAGAAGGATAGGCAGTCGGAGAGAACCATACAGACACTGGAGGATATGCTTAGAGCCTGTGTGCTCAACTTCAGTGGTTCTTGGGATGAGACTTTACCGTTAGTTGAGTTTGCCTATAACAACGGGTATCACTCCAGTATCGGTATGGTACCCTATGAGGCTTTGTATAGGTGGAAGTGTCGTAGTCCGATCTGTTGGGATGAGGAAGGTCTGAGACAAGTGGTTCGTCCGAACCTAGTCCAGGAGACTGTTGATCAGATCGAGGTGGTTAAGCAGTGTATAAGAGCTGCTCAGGACTGGTAAAAGAGTTTTGTTGATAAGCATCATCGGGAGATGGAGTACAGTGTAGGTGATATAGTTTTCCTCCGTGTTGCTCCTTGGAGAGGTGTTATTCGGTTTGGGAGGAAGGGCAAGTTGAGCCCTCGTTATATTGGTCCTTATGAGATCATGGAGCGGATTGGTCCGCTGGCCTACAGGTTGGCTTTGCCGGAGGAGCTGTCGCGTATACATGATGTATTCCATGTCTCGATGCTGAGGCGTTATCGGTCTGATCCTAGTCATGTTGTATCCCCGACAGAGGTGGAGGTTTCTTAGGATTTGACCTATGTGGAGGAGCCGGTAGAGATTTTGGCTCAGGAGGTGCAGCAGTTGAGGAGTCGTACCATTCCTATGGTTCGGGTTAGATGGAGCCGTCATTCTCCGAATGAGGCTACTTGGGAGGTTGAGTCCCATATGAGAGAGCAGTATCCACATCTGTTTTGATTTTCATAACATGTAAATTTCGAGGACGAAATTTTAATAAGAGGGGTGGAACTGTAACGCCCCGGATTTTCATAATTTAATTTATGGAATTTTTGGAACTTTTATCCCAATTTTACCCGTGAGGAAATCCCGGAGTTTTGGACTAGGAAATAAATTATTTTACCTTGGTTATATCGGTATTAAGTCGTTAGTATGGCGGGTACGGCTTCCGTTGGAATTAAAACGTGTTTCGGGATGAAACGCGGGGTTTATCGTAGTTCTGGTTAAAACTACGTCGTTTTGAGTTTGGAAAAAAAAGGGTTGACTGAGCAGGAAGGGTTGACCGTGCCCAAGTGAACGAAAAGTCGTTCACTTGGCCGGCCAAACCCTAGCCGCCCTTCCCCTCTTCCTTTTTCTTTTCTCCCTTCCTCTCTCCCTTCTTCTTCCTTTTCTCTTCCGCCGCAGCCACCCCCATCTCTCTCTCTCCCTCATCCTCTTCTCCTCTCCTACAATCCCTCCTTCCCCAAATTGTTACCTACCCCGATTCTCTCTCTCTCTTGGCTTCACTTTCTTTCTTTTGATTCTCTCGCTCGCACGACGCCGCCGCCGCCCCAAATTCTTCCTCTACGCGGCATCGAGGACGGGTCCACGACGAGCCACCGTCGCCTTAGTGTTCTACGCCGCTGCCGTCATCACTGTCCCGTTTGGAGGTCGTCGTGGTTACCTCGACGCACGGGTTCTTGGAGAGGGAGACGAGGCCGGTCGTTCTGGTTGTGGACGGTGAAGACACAGCCAGCGGTCGAGCAAGCCTTGCGCCACCGTGCCTGGTGAGTTCTCCGTCGTCTCTTTTCTTTTCGTTTTCTTTTCCGTTATTCTTTGTGTTCTTGGTGCCGACCTCGGCTAATTGGGAGTTGTGGTGTTCGTTGGTTGTTGTTGTTGGCTTCGTGGTGGTCGGGATTGGATGTTCTCGGCAGTGGCTCGCCGTTGAGGTGGTTTCCGGCGGCGTACTGACGAGCTCGGGTCCAGTGGTTTTTCGGCAGATCCGGGTTGGAGCAGTGATTATTTCGGTAAGGATGCTAAGCCGTTCCTTCTTCTATTCGTTTTTATGGTGTATGTGTTGTTGAATTGGAGTTTCTGGGCTGTGGCAGTGCTGTTGGGTTGTTTCTGGCAGTTTGGGTGAATTCGGCGAGCTTGACCGGAATCCGGCGAGGCTCGGGAATTTTTCGGCGAGGCTCGGGACAAAGTTTTGGCATCACAGAATCTTCTTTGTCTTTAAATGGTATTTCCTGGTTTTGGACTTGGGTTACGTTTTGTACATAATTCATGGGGATTATTTGGACGAATGTACATATTATGATAATTGAGATTAGTGGAAACCGTGTGTGGGGGTATGAGAGTGTGTGGCCGGAAATTTACCGACACAGATAGAATCTTAGGTCGTTTAACTCTTGGGCTCGGGAATGACCTTAGAACGGCATTTAGGAAACTGGGCCCAGGCCCAACAATCTAACCTTATGGACCTTTGGATAATTTTTAGACTTTAAGAAGTGGGCTTAAAGCCCAATGGCATAAATGGTTAGTTATGGACTTTAAGGAATGGGCTCTAGGCCCGAATTCATAAATTGGGTTTATTGCAGACTTAAGGAAGTGGGCCTTAGGCCCGAGAAATTATTTTGGACTTAGATGGGCTTAAGCCCGGTTAACCTTAGGTCCTTGTCTTTGGAGTTTTGGTGAGGAGATATACCCTTTTGGGCTTAGACCCTGAAATTACATAACCGGGTAGTTTGGGACAGGTTTTACTCAGTTGAGCATATAAGTATCATGCATGCACGATTTGTTATAATTGTTTTGTAATTATTTGTGTGTGCCGGTATTCAGGCACGGGTAATACCTCGGGAGCTGGAGGATCTGTCTTGGGCAAAGCTCCACAGAATATTCGTCGTTGAGGTGACTTTATAAGTCTTTTTTTTTTAATGTTTGTATGCATGTGCTTGTTAGATTGGTTTGTCTGAGTTGCATGCCTTGTTTGTTAACATGCCATGATCTGTATTGTGTGCCTGTGTGTTACTATTTGCTGGTTAAGCATGACTTTTAGTTTTTATGAGAAATAACATGTGATATGATTTTGGGTGATCTGTGTGATGTGTTGTGGGTTGGAAACCCGAATATTGATTCAATGGATAATTCACACCACCCTGGTAAATCATAACTTTTTGGCACACATGAACTCTTAAGAATGAATAAGAATGATATACTATAAAAGATATACTACTGTGTGCTGATGACCGGTTGGTTCGAGCGGGAAGTGATACCCTCGGGTTTGCATGCGGGATAGCATGGCATATGCGGTTTAGCATATGGGTCTGTGATGACCGGTTCTACCTCCCTCCTTCTACCTCTCCCTTTCTACCTCCCTCTTTCTCTCTGTCTCTCTCTCTCTCTCTCTCTCTGTGGTGATATTTGGGCTATATGCCTGGTTATATTGGGCTTTCGCCCTAGTTGTCTCATGAGACGGGACCGAGCTCGACGCACACAGTAGGGGGCCCTGAATAATAAATATAATAATAAAACTTAACACACATACGGATGTAAAACATAAACTGTTTGCTTATATGTTGTTGGCATGTTAGTACTGGTTATTGTGTGTTTGCTTACTTGTGCTTGTTTCTCTACTCTCCTTTCGAGCTTGCTATGCACACCTATATAACTAGATTTATACTGCTCACTGAGTAGGCGACTCACATAATCGCCATCGTTGTTTTTCAGACTCTTAGTTAGCGTGCTGTCTCTCTCTTCCTTTGTGGAGTACGGACGTGGTTATCCCAGTAGGTAGCTGTGCTTCTTCTCCCGGTTGGATCCATAGAGCCGACATGCATATCATTTTCTTCTTTTGTTTTTATTTTATCTTTATCTTCCACTGCATTGGATTTTGTTGAGATGTTATTCTTGATTTTGATTACATTGTCGGCGGGTTCCCGAGGTTTGACACTTGATGTTATTTCGGCTGGTTGCCGGGTTGACTTATGGCTTGATAAGCCGGTTTACTCTTGTTCTTTATGACATCTCGGTTTAATAAGAATTTTAGATAATATTTTGGTGTTGGATTTCGTGTCCCAGATTTCAGGGGTATTTTGGAAAATTCCTTATATTTAAATATTTTATTTGTAAAATAGGGACACGGGTGTTTCAATTTATTATGGTGATATTTTCATCTTATGGAAAAGAATATATGATATGGTAAAAAATTAATTATTTTCAAGAAAATATTTTCAGAAAAGGTTTAATTATAATAAAAGGATAATTTCATAATAATATACAAAATCGAGATGTTTTACCAATGAGTTTAATTTACAATTTACGGCATCATAGCATACCGATTATGTGCATTTATGTGAGCATGTTGTTCTGTTGTATAGGTTTTGACATCGGGCTGTTTGCCGAGGAGCCAGCCTTGGACCGGTCATTGTCTTCCGAGTTGAGTAATCGGCCAAGTTGAGGATGGATTTCCTTCAATATGTGCCTGTATTACTCGGTTATTGTGTTTGATGATTATTGCACTGTTGATTGTTGCATTTGCTGTGGTTTGATTCGGGATGTTTATCCGAGTGTCTTGATTGTTTTTTGGGATGTTTATCCCCGTGTTGAGTTTTGGATGTTTATCTCGATGTCATTGGTTTAAAGAATAATGGATTAAATAATAATTTGTGATAAGGATGTCGATCCTCGGTTTTGGATGGGATGTCTATCCCGGTATTTTGGTTAGGGATGTTGATCCCTGTGATTTGGTTTTGAATGATGATAATATAATTGTCATGTGGTAAGTAGTGGTACGACTCGATGGTTTAAGACTATTTTGTGGTGGTCATGATCTGGGTTACTTGTGATAAGCATGTCTATGCTTGGGATGTCTATCCCGTGATTATATTTGGGATGTCTATCCCTAGGTTCTATTTTTGGGATGTCGATCCCCGGGTTCTCTTTTGATCTGGCACCCGAAATATGTTGAGAACCAGGTCTGACCCCTAGCTTATCCGTGACGGGGCTCGGAAAGATAAAATTGGAAATTGGATTTTGTTTAAGTCTTTTTAGTCTTGGACCAGTTTTGGGTCGAGTCTTTTGGTTTGGTGTATTTTGGCTGTTAAGTCTGTTTTCGACTTGAGTAACTTATAGCGTTGCATATTGATCGTCTACCCATGGTTGTGAGCACTTCGGACTCACCCCTCACCTGCGGGCTCTCATCCCGTAGGTTGAGTTATTTGTGATTCAGGTATGTTGCATTCCAGACAGGCTGCGGCGTTATCCCTTGGACAAGACTCGGATCTATAGTTGCATCATGTGTCGCACACAGTGTCTTTGTGAGTTATTAAGTCTTCCGCTATGCTATTTATTGTTATTGTTGGGCCTTGGGCTGGTTATGATGTCATTGATGATCCCGGGTTCGGGTGATATGTTTTGATGTTGGGCCGAAGGGCCAGATTTCAGATGTTCATATTTTGGGCTATTGAGCCAGTTTTCTGTTGTTTACACTGTATGCCGGCTTGTTTGGTTGGGTCGTTACAGTTCCGGCACGTGTTTACTATGTATGATAAATACTGGTCGGGGCGTTTCATTTTGGTAGCGGAGCGGGCGTTAGGTCTTGTTGGGTAGTCCTTGTGTGTTAGATGTTCTTGTTTGCATAGTTCGTTCCACTTGTTTATTATTTTATTTCATTTAGTTAGTGCATTATGGATCCAGTCAAGGGATGCCAGCTGTCACAGAACATACACATAAGAGGTAATTGATGCCATAAATAAGCGGAAATATAAATATTATTAATATTACTAATATTATTATTACAAACATTAAAATTACATTATATTATATATAAAAAAAAAAACATTCATCTCCTTGGAACTACATTGACCCTGAAGCTATTGGGGTCATTGTTGATGTTGACCCCGATGCTGTCGTTCCACGAGAACCACATACCGCCCGCGTTGTTCTGGCCAGGAAGCTCGAACCGGTTTGCTGGAGGGAACCGGAGTGGGATGACACCGTGATCGTCTTTAGGCTACCACTGGGTCTCCGTGAGAAGAACCATGTTGGGTTTGTACTGGTTCTTCAGGTCTCTCAGGGTACGCGAGAACTCCTGGGAAGGCCTACCAATTCCTCTGTAGTTCCACACCAGAAGTCGGGCCTTTAGCCAAGTTGCGGGTAACCGAGTTACTCTGGGCATGCTCTGGGCGGTCATCGAGAGCTGGTAGTAGGTGCCTTGGTCCAAGAAATGGCAAGTGGGCTCTAGGTTGAATTCCTGAAGACTTTCAGAAATGAAAAACATGGACAGAATTGGCCGAGCCGTAGAAGGAGGTCCTTAGGGTACCTTGGTCCTCCAGGATGAACGTCTCTTCCATGGGAGTGACGAAGAACCTCGACGAGTAGAGTTCGTCGACGAAGACCAGACGGGGCATTCTACCGAGCTCGTTCGGTAATTCCTCCGGACGTTGGTTGATCATACTGTAGGCCAACCGGTTTCTTCTGCCTAGGGAGGCACCTTCGACGAAAAAGACGGATGATGGAGCAGGCATTCTGACTTGGCGATTTTGTGTTTTTCTGGACGTGTTTTGTGTTTATTTTTCTAAACGTGACACAAAATTGTCACGCCCCCGCTAAGCGCGACCGGCCAGGTGCCAGGTGCACCTACTCTGTGCCACAAGTCACCCAAAGGACTTTTACAAAACCAACAAGAAGCTTGCTGCCTCTGCCTCGCGGGTTATAAATTTCATATGCGCAGCGTCAATGGAAGGGTACCAACAAATAAATGCTAAGGCAGCAACGTACAAATTAAAGAATCAAACTCGCTTATAAACACAACTCCGCTGGTGTCATAAAGCTCTTGCTACAAAGGGGCACTAACTCATTTTATACATAAACACAATCTCCTCATATTAATGTACACAATTAAATAATAAATGGAAACCGACTCGGCTATACCCATCGACCTACAACCCGCACCTGCAAAGCAAGGGGAGGGGGGTGAGTATAAACTCAGTAAGCAGAATCGACTTACAAGCAACAATCAACAATACCAAACAAGCGGCAAATAGCATCCAACAGCAAGGTTATCACGACCAAGCGGTTACTGCCTTTGCAAGGTCCAGCGATACATGTATATACATAGCTGCGATACTTATATATATTGCTGCAATGCAATGCAATGCATGAATGTGCAAATGCTTAGCCCTATTATGGGCACATCAGCTTAGCCAAGGCTTTCAGCAACATCAACATTTAGCACCATGGGTGCCATCATCTTCTAGCACCAGCTGTGCTACTACCAAGCAATTGAGCATCTACCAAGCAAGTAGCACCATCAATCATCACAAGAAAGAAAACCCCACTTACCAAACCATTAGGCACATTCAAGCCAACCATTCCAAGCCTTTGGAACCCTTGGGCATATAGGGTTCATACTGCCCTGTAACACACACATAAATATGCATCACAACCCAACATAGCAAACATAGAACATATTCCACAATTATATCACACAAATCACCCTTACACCAATTCGGGTAGAATCTGCCCTGCAGAGGCAGAGACTTCACCGACCCCAACCACGAACCTAAAGGCAGAATCAGCTTTCAGCACCAACATCAACGTTGTAGCCCTGTCTCTTGGCTTTCCAGAGCCACCAAAATCACTCAATTCTAAGATATATAACTCTATCTATGGCTCCTACATCAACTCGGGTTCAAGTAGCTGGTCTGCTGCAGAACAGTGAATTTTGAGAGCCCATAACTCTCTCATATCTGCTCTAAAATCCACCAAACCGGTGTTCAATTAAATCTATGGAAGTTATCTAACTCTGGGATTTGGTTTCACTCAATTCCAACCGGTAGTTTTTCCGGAATCCTTATTTTTGTGGCCAGGGGTCTGTCTGGCCGAGAGCAGAACCCCCTTTGGCTCACTCTCCTCTTTCTCTCTTTCACTCTTTCTCTTCTCTCTTTCCTCTCTCAAGGCTCAGGACGAATTGATCTGATAAGTGAGAGGGAGAAGTGCTTGTTTCACCTCTTAAGGCCTGCTCAATTAGGTGATTCATCACCCCACTTTCCACCAACACACACCTAGGTGCCACTTGCACCAAATGCCACCTCGTGCTTAGTTGTGGCCAATTAGCCCGTGCCACACAAGTTGCTAGCTTGCACACCTAAGACCTCCAGCAACATATTTCCGAGCCACATGTCGAACTCCGATTGGTCGGTTTTCCCAGTTACGAATTTACCCTCATCGAGCCCAATTGTGCACCGACGGGCATACCATTGCCCCGGTTGTGCACTATTTCGCACCAAATCGAGCCAATCGATAATCCCCTTGGCCAATCATGCCTCTAGTGAATCTATTACACCAAATAATCACATTTCCATCATTAATCATCATTTAGCGACCATTTAGATAATTCGAGCACTCGAAACACCAAATTAGGCCAACCATGCCATCAGATCACTACGAGCCCATTTGAGTGCACTAGGCCAAGCCTATGCTCACCATTACTCTCAATCCGACACCAGCACATGTTACCGAGCCTAAGCCCATACTAATGTGCACACCAACACTATTAACATTACCCACTTCCTCTCGAACACCCGATCCAACCTACACGAGCGTGCCCGAAGGACAAGTTACACCCGGCTCTCATCATGTAAATACTTCTTTATATTCTAGGGTGTACCTGGGGTATCACATCATCCCCTCCTTCATAGAATTTCGTCCTCAAAATTCAGATGGTACCCTAACCTCAAAGACAACATCAATCTTTATATGTAACATTCAACCATGTTCCTAATATGCTCATATGCCAACCAATTATTCCTCAATTGTTTCAACCTCTATCTTTAGTGGATCACTCAACTATAACTCAATCTTATATATGTCCAACTTGTTTACCTCAAAATCCATTCTCAAATTCAACCTCAACTCCTCATTTAGATACCTTAAATGACATGTTCATTTGTCACATCTCATTATAATCCGTTTCACAACTCAACCACAACCTTATGGATTCTAGTTCTCTCAACTATCTATCGCTTCTTACCACGGTATAAATGGATAAGCTATACGGTACTTATGCCAAACTTGCTTATTTTTTTGCTTTTAAAAATATTTTCAAAACAATAATTGCAAAAATGTTATAATTTGTGGCCACATTGTCCAAGTGAACAAAACTTTTCAGTCGTTAGCCTTCCAAATGTAACCACATAAGTCTCCACTTAAGTTCTCCACATGATACATCACTGAATAAGCTACTATAACCCATATAATCATTCTCTCATCACTGGTAACTTCTACGTCTTAGTCACTCCACTACGGTGCACTATCCACACACAACTGCACCAATTGATCAACAAGGCCAATTACCCCAACCAAGCCACAAAATGTGCTATTCGCACATTGGTGTGTGCACTGGCGCTTCAATCTGTCAACCAGGCCGTTTGCCCCAACTAGGTCACAAAGTGCACTACTCTCGCACTATGTACACCAATTGCACCGATTAAGCTACAAGAATGTCACTCAAGCCAATTGGACAACCGTAGCCCAAATTGCATCTCAAATAAGCCAACTATGCTTCCGCAGCGCAACTCCGCTTAATCGTTAACTTCTAGCTATTCCTCTAGATGAGTCGACATTTGAACTTAGTGTCATTCCCAAACATTACTGGCATCAACTCTTCCCTGTAATAGAAGATACTTTGAACTTCCTTTGAGTTTAAGGTCATAACTTCCAGAATATGTAGTACTCTATAATCACTCTCAAGTCCATCAATATACTCTTTAGAACTTAGCACTCCACAATCTAACTTCAAGTAATCAAGACCATCTCTATATAACCTGGGGTGTCAACTTTGTTCTAATATATACTATTTACCCAAAATACTCATCAACATCATCCCTCCTCCATTACTACTTAAAAACATTTAAACGTCTAACATAGTCATGAATCATTCTTTAATTGCAAACTGTAAACCAACAATCATAACCTATTCCTTTACACCTTACTCTTCCTTAGGTTCTACATCACTATCTGCTACCCTTCCTTTACTAATGCCGAATTACGACTCGCAAACTACAATGTCACCCCTTTATACTCACACATCCTCTCATAAACTTCATTTCCTATACCTCAATTCAACATTCGTTCAAACTACCTCGATCGATCACTAATCTTATTCCGCGGTCACATACACTCCATTAAATCCACAAAACCATCTACTTACTTCCTTAGCACTTTATTCCCAACCGCTCCAAGCCTACACAACCTGTCCAAGGGTTTCCCGGCTACACATCAACCAAACGTCAAACATAACAACATATAACACACATATAGCACATAAATAAAACAAACGCCTCTCACCAAACCACAACCTCTAACTCGATGGGTATTAGCCAAGACTCAACATCCTATGCCCCTCTAGCAAAATTGTAAAACTTCATCCCTTGATTGTATTTCTTTTATACCCAACTAACATGGACACCTAACCTTTTCAAAAAGAAACTCCGTTACCATAACCATCACATTTGAAATCACAAGACACACACTTTGACAAAACTTATGCTGCACTACCAAAACTATCACCTGCTTTCGGAAGCAAAAAGTCATGACATCAAACAATTCTCAAATAAACATGCTCATCTTAAATGTTCCGCTACCACAACTGTCACGCCCCCGCTAAGAGCGGCCGGCCAGGTGCCAAGTGCACCTACTCTGTGCCACAAGTCACCCAAAGGACTTTTACAAAACCAACAAGAAGCTTGCTGCCTCTGCCTCGCGGGTTATAAATTTCATATGCGCAGCGTCAATGGAAGCGTACCAACAAATAAATGCAAAGGCAGCAACGTAAAAATTAAAGAATCAAACTCGCTTATAAACACAACTCCACTAGTGTCATAAAGCTCTTGCTACAAAGGGGCACTAACTCATTTTATACATAAACACAATCTCCTCATATTAATGTACACAATTAAATAATAAATGGAAACCGACTCGGCTATACCCATCGACCTACAACCCGTACCCTCAGACTCGCACCTGCAAAGCAAGAGGAGGGGGGTGACTATAAACTCAGTAAGCAGAATCAACTTACAAGAAACAATCAACAATACCAAACAAGTGGCAAATAGCATCCAACAGCAAGGTTATCATAACGACCAAGCGGTTACTGCCTTCGCAAGGTCCAGCAATACATGTATATACATAGCTGCGATACTTATATATATTGCTGCAATGCATTGCAATGCATGAATGTGCAAATGCTTAGCCCTATTATGGGCACATCAGCTTAGCCAAGGCTTTCAGCAACATCAACAGTTAGCACCATGGGTGCAATCGTCATATAGCACCAGTTGTGCTACTACCAAGCAATTGAGCATCTACCAAGCAAGTAGCACCATCAATCATCACAAGAAAGCAAACCCCACTTACCAAACCATTAGGCACATTCAAGCCAACCATTCCAAGCCTTTGGAACCCTTGGGCATATAGGGTTCATACTGCCCTGTAACACACACATAAATATGCATCACAACCCAACATAGCAAACATAGAACATATTCCACAATTATATCACACAAATCACCCTTACACTAATTCGGGTAGAATCAGCCCTGCAGAGGCAGAGACTTCACCGACCCCAACCACAAACCTAAAGGCAGAATCAGCTTTTGGCACCAACATCAACGTTGTATCCCTGTCTCTTAGCTTTCCAGAGCCACCAAAATCACTCAATTATAGGACATATAACTCTATCTATGGCTCCTACATCAACTCGGGTTCAAGCAGCTGGTCTGCTACAGAACAGTGCATTTTGAGAGCCCATAACTCTCTCATATCAGCTCTAAAATCCACCAAACCGGTGTCCAATTAAATATATGGAAGTTATCTAACTTTGGGATTTGGTTTCACTCAATTCCAACCGGTAGTTTGGCTGGAATCCCTATTTTTGTGGCCAGGGGTCTGTCTGGCCGAGAGCAGAACCCCCTTTGGCTCACTCTCCTCTTTCTCTCTTTCACTCTTTCTCTTCCCTCTTTCCTCTCTCAAGGCTCAGGACGAATTGATCTGATAAGTGAGAGGGAGAGGTGCTTGTTTCACCTCTTAGGGCCTGCTCAATTAGGTGATTCATCACCCCACTTGCCACCAACACACACCTAGGTGCCACTTGCACCAAATGCCACCTCGTGCTTAATTGTGGCCAATTAGCCCGTGCCACACAAGCTGCTAGCTTGCACATCTAAGACCTCCAGTAACATATTTCCGAGCCACATGTCGAACTCCGATTGGTCGGTTTTCCCAATTACGAATTTACCCTCATCGAGCCCAATTGTGCACCGACGGGCACACCATTGCCCAAGTTGTGCACTATTTCGCACCAAATCGAGCCAATCGATAATCCCCTTGGCCAATCATGCCTCTAATAAATCTATTACACCAAATAATCACATTTCCATCATTAATCATCATTTAGCGACCATTTAGATAATTCGAGCACTCGAAACACCAAATTAGGCCAACCGTTGCCATCAGATCACTACGAGCCCATTTGAGTGCACTAGGCCAAGCCTATGCTCACCATTACTCTCAATCCGACACCAGCACATGTTACCGAGCCTAAGCCCATACTAATGTGCACACCAACACTATTAACATTACCCACTTCCTCTCGAACACCCGATCCAACCTACACGAGCGTGCCCGAAGGACAAGCTACACCTAGCTCACATCATGTAAATACTTCTCTATATTCTACGGTGTACCTAGGGTATCACAAAAACTCTCTTTCAAAATGCTTTTGATGATTTACATCTCACCACTCCGTCTTTTATACTCTTATGGGGAGCATGATTACCATTTTCGACCTTCAAGATTTTGCTTTGTGAAAATTTTTCCGTTGCCTCATTTATTACTTCATCACTTTATACGTTTTTCGGGCTACAAACACAAGTGTTTTTCAGCCCCTTCCCATCTTATAATTTTCTATCGCCCTGGCTACATTGGCGTTTCTTTTTATGGTTTTTCTATATTTTCCTGCATCTTTTATCACATGCATCCGTGACCGTTGAGGCTGGACTGATGGGACCATACCTCGAGTAGAGCGCATGTACGACAAGCTTACACCTGTTCGGACATCATGGAGGGATACGAGACTTGACAGACGTTTTTGGCTCATGTGAAATTTGTGGACGAGTGGATAACGTTTCTTTCGAGGGACACAGGACGTGCTCGTGACGTCATCGTCACCTTGCAATTTAACAGACGTCTTTTTCACGAGGGATACCGACGTCAGCGTTAGCTGTGCATGTCACGTTTCCCGGGATCGAGGATGTTTACGACCGATCTAGAGCACCGAACATGAAAACATGTTTTGTTTTAACTTCTTTATGTTTTGGTTTTGTTAAACAAATATTGTTTTTAATTTTTTATGTTTGATTTTATATCCTTATTGTTGATTTTTAATATGCTTTGAGATGTTTTGTTTTTCTATTTAACTCGAGATTTCGTAACATAAGAGTTTTGATTTAAAAAGAAAGCTTATTTTATTTATTTCATAACGGTTTTACAACGGAGAAGAAGTACTCTAAGGAGTTACTTGCTTCTCAAGGTCTTTTCCAAGTTTTTGGATGTTTTTGACTTGGGAAAGAGTTCCGCGCACGCTAGTTCTATGTGCATCACCACCGAGCTGACCTTCCATAGTGAGACGTTCAGCTGCGATAGTGTCTGCTGTGGAGTGCTGCTTTCAGCCGTTTCTTTGCCCTTCCGATCATCAGCTTCTTTGCATACACGCTTCTTTCGGTGTTTTGGGGAGACCACCACATCTTCCTTCAGACTGATGGTGTTTGCCTTGAACCGCTTCTTGGGAGGTTCTTCATCAGAGCTTGTCGGGAAAGCAGTACCACCAATGTAGCTGTCATCCTCGGAGTCTGAGCTGGTTGTTGATCTTAGTGGAGAGTCCATGGCTAAGAGTGAGTGTCTCAGTTATGAGGTTTGGTATTTATAAGCGGAGGAGATGTCGCTTACGGGTATAAGCGGTATCTCGCGTTGAGTTTGGACACCTGGTGGAGTGTACCAGAAGTTTGTCGTGGTAGGACCCACAGATAAGACAAGGAATTTCGAGGACGAAATTCTTTTTAAGGTGGGTAGACCGTAACAGCCCGGGTAAAAATTTGGTATTTTTACCGGGACTGTAAAAGTATTTTTACCATGATTTACCGAATGAATTATTCTTGGGTAATTAATTCAAGGTAAATCGAGCGTCGTTTTTTGTAACCGAGGTTTTTCCCGCGCTCGTGATTTTTCCGTGGATTTTACGGACCAAAGTTGGTATTTTTCGGGTCTCGGAATCTTCGAAAAATCACATCGGAAAATAACTAAGGGGGTATGCAGTTATTTTCTGGTCCGGACGGGACACGACTGCATGATTGAGTCACGTAGCCGCCTTTTCCAGTGCAGACCGTGACTTTTCTGTGCAACCTATGATCTCTCCTTTCTCCCGTGACTTCAGCCTCCATTGCACCAACACCAACATTTTTCTTTCTTCTGCAATTTTTTTCTGCACCAAATACTGCCCAGCAACCAGCACCCTGTTTTCTTCACCAAAACCAGAAAAAAAAAAGAAAAAAAATACAAAACACACACAACACACCGCCACAGCAGGCCACGCCACCGAACCCAGCCACCACCACGTGCAGCCACCGCGTCCTCCTCCTCGACGCACCTCCACCGTGTAGCACCAGATCGAGAACACCGTCGCGCCACCATCCAGCAACCCCTCCTCGCCTCTGTCGACATCGACGATGTCACCGCCCGAGGACCACCACCACCAAAACCGAGCCGTCCCCTCTTATCCTCCGCGACGCGTCGCCCGTCGTCCCGTGTCGTCTTGCCTTGCATCGCCGCCGTCCGAGCGAGGACCGAGCCCCACAGCAGTAGCGGATCGACGCCGGCCTTCCTCCTGCCGCGCCTCGGATCGACGCCACCACCCTCACCTCACCTTTGCGCCGTTCTCCTCCTCCACGACTGCACGTCGCCGCAGCCACGACCAGCCGCCACCCTCCTCTCCTGCAAGCTGTAACCGCTCGTCAGCCGCTTCGCCTCGCCCGTGCCCAGCCGCCTGCAACCCAAGGTGAGGAAGCGGGTTAAAGATGACCCGGATGTGGGTCGCGGGTTGACTCGGTTTAGATGGGTTTGATTTTGGGCTTGATTGGATATGGGCTTGGGTTTAGGATTTAGGCGTTGGGCTGTGTTGACCTGGGCTTGCTGCTTGGGTCTGCCTGGGCTGTAGCATGGCCTTGGTTGGACCTGTGCTGTGGGTTATATATGTGGCCCAGACTGAAATTCAATAATAATAATAATAATAATAATAAATAATAAATAAAATCTGAATATATATATATGTATATATATAAAATATGTATTTTCTGGGAAAAATAAAAATATAGTGTATGGTTAATAATTACCTTATTATATTATTTTCAAGAAACTAAGGTAATTAAAATATGAATTATATCCTTTGCAAAATTACTATATAGTAATTATTTTAGAAAAGAACACATATACTGTGAATATTTTGGCAATATAAGCATACGATATATTTTTCAGGA
The DNA here is from genome assembly GCA_028386065.3 of Turnera subulata. Lineage (NCBI taxonomy): Eukaryota > Viridiplantae > Streptophyta > Magnoliopsida > Malpighiales > Passifloraceae > Turnera > Turnera subulata. The sequence goes on from JAKUCV010004467.1 coordinate 165,269, forward strand.
AAATATGTTATAGTAATTATTTTTTTTGGAGAATTATAATTATTTTATATAATAATTTTGTAAAATATAAATAAAAATACATATTTATTATTTTGTATTTATTTTTAGAAATAAGCTTTAATGAATATATTTTTCTGGAAAAAAATATAAATAGTATATGATCACCTTAATATATATTTTTGATAAATAATAATTTTCTAGATATATATATTTATATTTAATTTATGATGTTAGAAAAATAAAGAATATAACATAATTTTGAGAATTAAGGTTAAATGACGTAATTTATTATATGAAAGTATTTTCTGATATACATAATTTGTTAAGTATTTATTATGGTGATACTTTCATCTTATGGAAAAGAATATATGATATGGTAAAAAAATAATTATGGAGGGATACGAGACTTGACAGACGTTTTTGGTTCATGCGGAATTTGTGGACAAGTGGATAACGTTTCTTTCGAGGGACATAAGACGTGCTCGTGACGTCATCGTTGCCTTCCGAGTTAACAGACGTCTTTTTCACCAGGGAAACTGACGTCACTGTTAGCTGTGCATGTCACGTTTCTCGGGATCGAGGATGTTTACGACCGATCTAGAGCGCCGAACATGAAAACATGTTTTGTTTTAACTTCTTTATGTTTTGGTTTTGTTAAACGAATTTTGTTTTTAATTTCTTTATGTTTGATTTTATATCCTTATTATTGATTTTTAATCTGCTTTGAGATGTTTTGTTTTTCTATTTAACACGAGATTTCATAAGAGTTTTGATTTAAAAAGAAAGCTTATTTTATTTATTTCATAATGGTTTTACAACGAAGAAGTACTCTATGGAGTTACTTGCTTCTCAAGGTCTTTTACAAGTTTTTGGATGTTTTTGACGTGGGGAAAGAGTTCCGCGCACGCTAGTTCTATCTGCATCACCGCCGAGCTGACCTTCCTTAGTGAGACATTCAGCTACGATAGTGTCTGCTGTGGAGTGCTGCTTTCAGCCGTTGCTTTGCCCTTCTGATCATCAGCTTCTTTGCTTGCATGCTTCTTTCGCTGTGTTGTGGAGACCACCACGTCTTCCTTCAGACTGATGGTGTTTGCCTTGAACCGCTTCTTGGGAGGTTCTTCATCAGAGCTTGTCAGGAAAGCAGTACCACCGATGTAGCTGTCATCCTCGGAGTCTGAGGTGGTTCTTGATCTTAGTGGAGAGTCCATGGCTGAGAGTGAGTGTCTTAGTTATAAGGTTTGGTATTTATAAGCGGAAGAGATGTCGCTTAAGGGTATAAGCGGTATCTCGCGTTGAGTTTGGACACCTGGTGGAGTATACCAGAAGTTTGTCGTGGTAGGACCCACGGATAAGACAAGGAATTTCGAGGACAAAATTCTTTTTAAGGTGGGTAGACTGTAACAGCCCGGGTAAAAATTTGGTATTTTTACTGGGACTGTAAAAGTCTTTTTACTGTGATTTACCGAATGAATTATTCTTGGGTAATTAATTCAAGGTAAATCGAGCGTCGTTTTTTGTAACCGAGGTTTTTCCCGCGCTCGTGATTTTTCCGTGGATTTTACGGACCAAAGTTAGTATTTTTCGAGTCCCGAAATCTTTAGAAAATCACATCGGAAAATAACTAAGGGGGTATGCAGTTATTTTCTGGTCCGGACGGGACACGACTGCATGATTGAGTCACGCAACCGCCTTTTCCTGTGCAGACCGTGACTTTTCTATGCAACATGTGATCTCTCCTTTCTCCCGTGGCTTCAGCCTCCATTGCACCAACACAAACATTTTTCTTTCTTCTGCAATTTTTCTCTGCACCAAATACTGCCCAGCAACCAGCACCCTGTCTTCTTCACCAAAACCAGAAAAAAAAAAATACAAAACACACACAACACACCGCCACAGCAGGCCACGCCACCGAACCCAGCCACCACCACGTGCAGCCACCGCGTCCTCCTCCTCGACGCGCCTCCACCGTGTAGCACCAAATCGAGAACACCATCGCGCCACCATCCAGCAACCCCTCCTCGCCTTTGCCGACATCGACGACATCACCGCCCGAGGACCACCACCACCAAAACCGAGCCGTCCCCTCTTATCCTCCGCGACGCGTCGCCTCTTTGTCGCCTGTCGTCCCGTGTCGTCTTGCCTTGCATCGCCGCCGTCCGAGCGAGGACCGAGCCCCACAGCCGTAGCGGATCGACGCCGGCCTTCCTCCTGCCGCGCCTCGGATCGACGCCACCACCCTCACCTCACCTTTGCGCCGTTCTCCTCCTCCACGACTGCACGTCGCCGCAGCCACGACCAGCCGCCACCCTCCTCTCCTGCAAGCTGTAACCGCTCGTCAGCCGCTTCGCCTCGCCCGTGCCCAGCCGCCTGCAACCCAAGGTGAGGAAGCGGGTTGAAGATGACCCGGATGTGGGTCGCGGGTTGACCCGGTTTAGATGGGTTTGATTTTGGGCTTGATTGGATATGGGCTTGGGTTTAGGATTTGGGCGTTGGGCTGTGTTGACCTGGGCCTGCTGCTTGGGTCTGCCTGGGCTGTAGCATGGCCTTGGTTTGACCTGTGCAGTGGGTTATATATGTGGCCCAGACCGAAATTCAATAATAATAATAATAATAATAAATAATAATAAATATAATCTGAATATAGATATATATATATATATATAATATGTATTTTCTGGGAAAAATAAAAATATAGTGTATGGTTATATTTTGTGAAAATAAATAAAATAATTACCATGTTATATTATTTACAAGAAACTAAGGTAATTAAAATATGAATTATATCCTTTGCAAAATTACTATATAGTAATTATTTTAGAAAAGAACACATACACTATGAATATTTTGGGAGTATAAGCATACGATATATTTTCAGGAAAATATGTTATAGTAATTATATTTTTGGAGAATTATGATTATTTTATATAATAATTTTGGAAAATATAAATAAAAATACATATTTATTATTTTGTATTTATTTTCAAAAATAAGCTTTAATGAATATATTTTTCTGGAAAAGAATATATATAGTATATGATCACCTTAATATATATTTTTGATAAATAATAATTTTCTAGATATATATATTTATATTTAATTTATGATGTTAGAAAAATAAAGAATATAACATAATTTTGAGAATTAAGGTTAAATGACGTAATTTATTATATGAAAGTATTTTCTGATATATATAATTTTTTAAGTATTTATTATGGTGATACTTTCTTCTTATGGAAAAGAATATATGATATGGTAAAAAAATAATTATTTTCAAGAAAATATTTTCGGAAATGTTTAATTATAATAAAAGGATAATTGCACAATAATATACAAAATCGAGATGTTTTACCAATGAGTTTAATTTACAATTTACGGCATCATAGCATACCGATTATGTGCATTTATGTGAGCATGTTGTTTTGTTGTATAGGTTTTGAAATCGGGCAGTTTGCCGAGGAGCCAGCCTTGGACCGGTCATTGTCTTCAGAGTTGAGTAATCGGCCAAGGTGAGGATGGATTTCCTTCAATATGTGCCTGTATTACTCGGTTATTGTGTTTGATGATTATTGCACTGTTGATTGTTGCATTTGCTGTGGTTTGATTCGGGATGTTTATCCCAGTGTCTTGATTGTTTTTTGGGATGTTTATCCCCGTGTTGAGTTTTGGATGTTTATCTCGGTGTCATTGGTTTAAAGAATAATGGATTAAATAATAATTTGTGATAAGGATGTCGATCCTCGGTTTTGGATGGGATGTCTATCCCGGTATTTTGGTTAGGGATGTTGATCCCTGTGATTTGGTTTTGAATGATGATAATATAATTGTCACGTGCTAAGTAGTGGTACGACTCGATGGTTTAAGACTATTTTGTGGTGACCATGATCTGGGTTACTTGTGATAAGCATGTCTATGCTTGGGATGTCTATCCCGTGATTATATTTGGGATGTCTATCCCTGGGTTCTATTTTTGGGATGTCGATCCCTGGGTTCTCTTTTGATCTGGCACCCGAAATATGTTGAGAACCAGGTCTGACCCCTAGCTTATCCGTGACGGGGCCTGGAAAGATAAAATTGGAAATTGGATTTTGTTTAAGTCTTTTTGGTCTTGGACCAGTTTTGGGTCTAGTCTTTTGGTTTGGTGTATTTTGGTTGTTAAGCCTGTTTTCGACTTGAGTAACTTATAGTGTTGCATATTGATCGTCTATCCATGGTTGTCAGCACTTCGGACTCACCCCTTACCTGCGGGCTTTCATCCCGTAGGTTGAGTTATCTGTGATTCAGGTATGTTGCATTCCAGACAGGCTGCGACGTTATCCCTTGGACAGGACTCGGATCCATAGTTGCATCATGTGTCGCACACAGTGTCTTTGTGAGTTAGTAAGTCTTCCGCTGTGCTATTTATTGTTATTGTTTGGCCTTGGGCCGGTTATGATGTCATTGATGATCTCGGGTTCGGGTGATATGTTTTGATGTTGGGCCGAAGGGCCAGATTTCAGATGTTCATATTTTGGGCTGTTGAGCCAGTTTTCTGTTGTTTACACTGTATGCCGGACTTGTTTGGTTGGGTCGTTACAGTTCCAGCACGTGTTTACTGTGTATGGTAAATACGGGTCGGGGCGTTTCAATATAAACTTGTGCCCCCTGGTAAAAATCCATATTATTTTTTTTAAAAAAAGGTCCTCTGTATTAGGTCTCAATGTTTTTAACTTGAAAAATATAATATTTTAATTTTTATAGATATATAAAAAATATAATTTCTTGTAATATATAATCTTTTTTACAATAATAGTAATAATAATATAAACATTTATCTTTTTATATTTTTTGTAACACATAGTTAACATTATTATCTTCCCTAATTATATTCATTATAATGAGGCTAATATTAATTATCTTACACATTTCTTTGAAAATATCGTTCGCAGTTCGTACTTATTTCACGAGCTTCAAAAAATTTTCCTAAAACTATCATAAGTTCATAACGCTATGCGAATCAATCACGTGTTAGAAAATTATACGGGCTTTTTGATACATTTTCACTATTCCAAGGCCCGTTACACGCATTGCGTGACATATAATGCATTGTAAATGATCACAAAGCTTGACTGTGGCTGGCCGTAAACCAATTTTCCGAAGGAAATCAGCACAAGAATTTGCATTACATGAGAACTAGTGCACTGGCGCATTCACTCTCACAATTAACTTTCTCATATCTATGACTAAAACACCAAAAAGGATGTATAGATGAGACATCCGCATAACTAGAAGTGCATTATAGGAATTATTTGTTGGAGAATTTTTATATTATAAGAGGATTTATACCTTTTGGTGTAAAAAGGTGTCTCCTGAAAATGGATTTAAAAGGAAAGGTTATATCCAAAAGTATTATATCTTTTGGAAAAAATACAATTTAATTTTGAATTAAATGGCTATAATTTTTGGTGAAAAGGTGTCTTTTGGAAAAGATACATGAAACCTTATAAATAGGCTTCCATAGAGCATCCAGAAAAACAATCCAGGAAATTGTTAAAGTGTACAAACGTACAAAACAAATCCTGTCTTACTTTTTTTTTCTCTCCAAACAATTCTCTTACATTTTCCTTTTTTCTTATTTATCAAATTTCTCCCACCAAATAAAAGAAAAAATACTTTCTCTTTTGTATGGTATACTACTGCAGAAGCTACCATATAAAATAGATATTTTGCCTATATTCGGAAAGTGATCAAGGGTTGTGGTGTTAATGCAAAACGTATCCAACCAGGGGCTTCATTGTATCTCTGAGGCGAATTTGCAAGACACCGTTGCATACCGACTTTGGATAAAATGGTGGTGGCAAATATTGTCTTAAGGAAAGTGGCATTAGCAGCACACCTTGAAGCATCTGCAGTTATCATATTTTCATCATCGACACTCAGAGTGCCCGACCTTATCTACTCCATCATCACCACGTGCAGGAAGAGGATTTTGATCCAACATGACTCTCCAAAAATCATGGTCTTGGAAAGGCCACAACTTAATTGCTAAAGTTTTCATGAAAATTATTTAAAATTAAATTATACGTGCACACCACAAACCCTCACCAAATTTCTAATTTTTCATACAGATCCACTGTACACACAATTTTACATATTTTTCAATTATTTTAATTTGATCTTTAATGTTATATGTATTAATTTCAAATGTCTACTTGTGAAAAATCTAATGATTAGTCTTTTCACAGATTTAACAATTCTAATTTCATCTAATACATATTATTTTGTGACCATAGAAAAAAATTATTTTTTACAATTTTTTATAATGCATCACTTAATTTTTTTTATCATCAACCAATGTGTATAAATCATATATTGATAAAAAAAATTTAAAATTACATAACCAAATTGTAATTATTTTTTTATATTAAATAAGTATTTCAGGTTTTATTATAGTTTTAATCATATAATATATAATAAATATCATAATTAAAATCACAAATAAGTTAATATTCTTCGTATATTATTTAGCTAGTGATACATGAATCATTATTGTTTGCTCCCTTTTATGGCTTCTGTCTCCGAGGCTAACGATATGGTTTTTATTTCTACCAAGAAAATATGGCCTTTCCCGGTCATTTCAAATAAACTAGTCTTTTTTTGAAAACAACGTGAATCTTCAAATAAACTCTAGTCGATGCAAAACCTAGGGATCGGAGATGATAGTCGAGTGATAAAAGCGAGTTGGGTTTTATTGCGAGGAACGAAATTTGAATCCAGGTAAAATAATACGCCTAGTCCATATATATAAACAGACCCTAAAGAAAAGGTTTAAACACCAAGGAAGGAGCCCATGACAACTTAAAAGAACCCCGTTATTAGACAAAAATTAACATTCATAATCCAATAAACCCAATACCAACACCGATATCTAAGGCTTCCAGATTTTTGGGCTATAGGATCTGAAGCTTTCTAGAGCCGATATCTGAAATGCTGGTAAAGCCAATACCAAACTAATTGCTTATTTGTTTTGCAATTGTTATGGGGAGCCAAACTGACTATAATACCTTAAAGATCCGTTCAAGAACCAGGAAAAAAAAAAAAAGGAACACTAATACCTTGAAGATCAAAGCTTCCACCAAACCATTTTTTTAAGAAAAAAAAAAAAAGATAAGAAACATTTCATGCATGTTAAAGAAAAGATGATGAGTTCTCAAGTGAGGGTTTGAACTAGTATCAAACAATTCCTTATTTGTTTTGCAATTGTTGTGAGGAGCTAGACTAATACCTTAAAGATCCGTTCAAGAACCAAAAAAAAGAAGACTAAAACCTTTAAGATCAAAGCTTCAACCAAACCATTTTAAGAATATAATGTACCAAAATAACATTTCATGCATATATATGAATGAGTCTTGCTTACATATACCGAAATTTGGTGTTACTGCTCGAAAAAAGAAGAAAAAAATGGTGTCCAGTGCGCAAAGTTACTTCAATGCTAATTCCTAGCTAGTTTCAATTTTGGCCAGACAATACACCAAACCAATTCAAGTGTATTTCTGTTTTGATGGAAGTAGATACACCATCATTCATACAGGCCACAGGTCCCCCGAGAACACCTCTTTGGATCATGACTAGCCCCTAAGGTAGTATAGCTTTATTACGAGGTCGTCGTATTAAAAAGGTTACAGGAAATAGAATTAAATTTTCTCACAGGCAAAGTAGTAAGGAAAAACGACATTTGGCTGAAAGACAGACTCAACTAGCTAGTACTTGTTCGGAGGTTTTTTTTTTAATGCTAATTTTAATTTTTTCCTTGTAACGGTTTGCATCCATTTTTCTTATCTATTATATATACAGAGACATGGTCGAAGAGTGATTAAAGTAGTAACACATGGAAATTTAAAAAGATATAAAAAAGACATGTGGCTCAATATTAGTTAGATATTTGATGGATAAAGGATTCTCGGAGTCCTATTATTTTTAGTCATTTTTCAATCGAGTCCTATAATTCTTTTTTTATTGATAAAGTCCTATTATTTTGAACCGTTTTTCAAATAAGTCTTATCATTAAATTTTGATGAGTTGGCCGTTATCTTATGACATGGCACAGTGCTGATGTGTCCAAATATCTATGTCATTAGGACTTGATTGATCAAATAAAAAAATTATAGGACTCAATTAAGATTTTTTTTTGTAGATTATAGGACTTTTAAAGATATTAAGCCCTAAAATTTTAAAATTATTAATTATAAATTTTAATCACAAATCTTAAATCCTAAAGTAATTGATTAAAGTAATAGATTTTAAATTTTAAAATCTTAAACTTCAAAATAATACTAACATCTTAAACACTAACATTCTAATTCTTAAATTCTACATTTAAAATGTTTAAATCCTGAATTTTCAAAGACTTTATATCCACTTTAATAGCGTAACTCATAGATTCTTAAATCTAGGGGAGAGCATTTGGGCAATTTGGTTCGGACACCTTTAATTTGGTTTGATCTTTGGGCTGACCAAATTGCTCTGATGGTGTCTGTACCAATGTCCAAACCCAGATTGTCCAAATACCAAATAGACCGAAATATTTTGGTCCGGACACCCTTTGTCCAAATTGCCAAAATTACTAAACAATAGGAAAAAAATTATAAAAAAGAAGGAAATCCAGCAAATTCATAAATCCGAATTGACGTTATACATTGCCCAAATTGCCCACCATAAATCCTTACGATCCGATGACGGAGGAATCAAACTGGACGTCGCAGAGGCGGCGGAACTCGGATAAGAAATAGTCGTCGTCATCGCCGTGCTCAAGTCACCGTTACCGTGCTCTCGATCAAAGAAGAGTGGGGGGGAGAGAGACAGACCGAGAGTGGGGAAATACGAATTAGGTTTTTGGGATTAGATTTTGGGGTTTGTTCGGGTCCAGTCGAAGGGCTCCTGTCCTCTTTCTTTTGTTTTATTTTTCTTCCCTCCCTTAACATAGAACGACATCGTTTTGTATAAAAGCCTATTTGGGTATTTGGTTTGTCCAAATTTCTCCGAGGCTGCTCGTACCAAATTAATAAGCCAATTTGGCCATGTCCAGACCAAACCTGAATTTTTAATTTGGTTAGGACAGTGTCCAAATTATGCACAATTAGGTCCAGACATCCGGTAATCCGGGTTTTTTGGTCATTCTGCTCACCCCTACTTAAATCTGTAAATTATAAAATCTTAAATTGTAAAGCTCTAAGCCTTAAAATCATAAACCCTAAAATTTTAATTTTTAAATCGTATATTGTAATGACCTAGAATCCTAAATTTTAATAATAAATCCTAAAATCAAATCTTAAAATATAATTTCACATGGTCCATGCCAAATGAAGCGCCCCGACCCGTATTTACCATACACAGTAAACACGTGCCAAAACTATTCTTATTGATAGGGAATACACTACAACAACCCGTATGTACAACTGGAAAACAAATACACCAATCGTCACCCAACACGGGGACCATTATTCAGCAGCTCACAGCTCACTATATATAACATCAGCAGAGAAAAGAGCAAGCAACAGAGGCAAAGTGACAAACAGCCTCAAAGTTATATGAACAAACAACCACAGCAGCAGAAATATAATACAACATCATATGCAATAGAACAGCAGCGGAAGACTTTATGCACATGCAGCGGAGGTATGGATCCGGAGTCAGGTGGAGAAGAAAGCAGCAGCCATCGAACATTGTACCTGAACTACGAAACAACTTAACCTACGGGATGAAACCCCGCAGGCGAGGGATGAGTCCGAAGTGCTCACCGACGAAGGATAAATAGTGATATGCAAGCAACCGTAATGCAGTAAAGAAATCACAACAAATTAACAACATATCTCATGTAAGACTGAACCAAGACCAAAAGAATACTTAACATAATTTCCAATTTTATTTTCCGGGCCCCCGTCACTGGACAAGCTAGGGTCGTACCAGGTTATCAATTAATTCCGGATGCTAGGTCAAGAGAACCATACCATTCTTACCATACCGGGTTCAACAACCCAAAACAGGATATTTGGTATATCCAAACCACTGGGTATTCGGTATACCCCAACCACAGGCATCAACATGCCAACCGGATATTCGGTATATCCGAACCACTGGGTATTTGGTATACCCCAACCACAGGCATCAACATGACAACCAAATCAAGTAACCAAACCAAGTAACCGACCATAGCATCCCAAAATTAATTTTCAACCATCGGGTCGTACCACTACTTTCCACATGACAATTATATCATCATCTCATATCAATTCCAACTTCCAATTTCCAATTTCCATTTCTCAATTATCCACAGTCAACAGTTCAACATCAAACTCAACATAATATCCACAGAATCAATATCACAGTCCAATAATCACAACAGCAATAATCACAACAATCGATAACCAACAGTGAATATTTCAGCAGTTCAATCAAACAACAAAGCGCACAAGTATTATAGGCAACATAACAAAGGTTATCCATCCTCACCTTAGCCGATTATCAATTATGGAAATGTCCAGCAAATTCCAAGTCCGGTTCCTCAGCGAACTGCTCGTTATCAACTCCTATATCAATCAAATAATATGCACACATAAGATGATGTGCAAATGCCATACTAATAAATACTGACTCGTCTCGGTTACTCCCCCGGTTAATTTTCCATTATCATCATCATTCACCATTTATTTCAAGTGTCAAAATACCTTTCTATGCTTAGACTTATACCCGGATACTAAACCGGTATAATACTTTGTTAATATCCTTTCCAATTATTTTTTTCAAAATAATTATTATAATACACTATATATATTTTCCAAAATTATTTTCCCTCTTAACAATTATTTAACCATATATATATTTTTCCAAAATTAATTTAACTTACCAAAATCATATTTTCCAGAATTATTCCTTCTTTTCTTTTTTTTTAATTCGGACTGGGCCTAAGTACTGTCCAGCCCACCCATCCAAAGTCCAAGCCCAAAGCCCAAAACTGATTCAAACCCAACCATTCAGCCCACACCCAAACCCATATACATGACCCGCGACCCAAACCTACTCGGGTCAGACCCGCGACCCATGTCACACATCCGGGTCACCCACACTCACGGCTCACCTCGATGCAGACGACTGGTGACGCGAGGCGACGAGCGGGACAAGCGGTGCGAGGAGGCGGTCCAACAAGGTGGCGCAACACCACGGCAGGAGGAGGAGCGATTCCGACGGGGGCTTGTCGGGTCGAGCTCCAAGGCGTCGGCGGATGAGGCGGCTCGTCGATCTGCAGGTGGGGTCGGTGGAGGCTGCGTGGTGGAGGACTCGGCCCGACGACGACTGCAGTGGCGACGGGCGGTAACTGGCAGAGGAGCGAAGGGAGAGGAGAGGAAAAAGGAGGGGGCGGCGACTTATGGTGGTGGCGGCTCACGGTGGTCACGGTGGGGGTAGGAAGAAAAAGAAAAGAAAAGAAAAGAAAGGAAGGGAGAGGGTGTATGAAACGGTGGCGTGTGGTGCTATGTGTGTGTGTGTGTGTTTTTTTTATTATTATTTCTTTCTTTATGGTTGAAGTGTAGGAGAACGGTATTGGGTTTTTGCAGGAAAAATGCAGGAAAGGAGTGGTGGCGGAGGAAGAGGAAGAGATGCTGTGCACTGGAAACTGATGAAGACATGGTTAAATAGGCACTCAAAAACACTGGCAGTTCACAGGCTTAATAGGAGAAGGCGGCTGATAATTGAGCTTCAATTATGCAGTTACTATGCTGCATGTGAAGTGTGACCCGCCTGGACTAGAAAATATCCAATATACCCACTTTTCCTTATTTCTGGTCCGTTAACTCGAGGATAAACCCGGCTTTTCCGAAGATTCCTGGACCCGAAAAATTCCAACTTTGGTCCGTAAAATCCGCAGAAAAATCTCGGACATGGGACAGGGCTCGGTTTCGAAATCCAATGCTCGATTTACCATAATTTAATTACCCAAGATTAAAATCAATGGTAAATTACTGTAAATTAACTTAAACAGTCCCGGTAAAAATAAAATTTTTACCTAGGTTGTTACAGCCTACCCACCTTAAAAAAATTTTGTCCCCGAAATTCACTTCGAAGTTGTGAACAGGTGCAGATACTGAGAACACATATGCTCCTCGACTTCTCACGTAGACTCGTTCGCAGAGTGCTTGCTCCACTTAACCTTTACCTTCGGAATGACTCGGTTCCTCAACTGTCTGACTTCCCGGGCAAGAATCTACTCTGGCAACTCTGTATATGTAAGATCCTCTGCGACCTCAACATCTGCTATAGTAACCACATGGCTCGGATCTGATCTGTACCTCCTCAACATGGAAACATGGAACACGTCGTGAATCCGTGACAACTCCTCTGGTAAAGACAATCTGTACGCCAATGGTCCAACCCTTTCCACGATCTCATACGGCCCGATGTACCTGGGACTCAGCTTCACTCTTTTCCCGAATCTGATTACACCCTTCCAAGGTGCAACTTGGAGGAAAACTCTTTCTCCCACCTGGTACTCCATCTCACGATGATGCTTATCGGCGTAACTCTTCTGTCGGTCCTGTGCTGCTCTCATACTCTGCTTAACTGTCTGAATCTTGTCCACTGTCTGCTTAACCAAGTCTGGACCAACGATCAAATGAAGACCTTCTTCATCCCAACAAACTGGACTTCGGTATTTTCTTTCGTAAAGAGCTTCAAACGGTGGCATGCCAATACTGGAATGATAACTGTTGTTGTAGGCAAACTCCGCTAAAGACAAATACTGATCCCAACTCCCACTGAAGTTAAGAGCACAAGCCCTTAGCATGTCTTCCAATGTCTGAATAGTCCTCTCTGACTGTCCGTCTGTCTGAGGATGAAATGCGGTACTGAAACTCAGCTTCGTACCCAAAGCTGCTTGCAAACTCTTCCAAAACCGTGATGTAAACCTCGGATCTCTGTCTGAGACTATGGACTTAGGAATTCCATGTAGCCTCACAATCTCTGCAACATACTGCTTTGCCAACTTATCCAAGGACGTCTATCGAATGGGAAGAAAATGGGCTGATTTTGTAAGTCGGTCAACGATAACCCAGATAGCATCATGCTATCTCTGAGTCAACGATAACCCAACCACAAAATCCATAGTGATCATCTCCCATTTCCATTCTGGCACTGTCAAGGATCTCATCTTCCCAGCTGGAGCCTGAAGCTCAGCTTTCACTTGTTGGCAGGTGATACACTTAGCAACATACTCGGCTACATCTTTCTTCTTGCGCGGCCACCAAAAATGACTCCTCAAATCCTGATACATCTTGGTGCTCCCGGGATGCATAGCATACGGCGTCATATGTCCTTCTTCCAGAATCTGACTGCGCAGGTCACCAACACTGGGTACACATAGACGCTTTCCCAGCATCAGTGCACTATCCTCAGCTATGTGAAACTTATCTTCTTTTCCACTGCGGACTGCTTCCTTTAGCTTGATCAGGTCGGGATCTCCATCTTTTAGTTCCACAATCCAACCCCTCAGGTTAGACTTAACTTCAATATGTGTCAACAAAGCTCCTGTCTCATCAACTGATAAATCAACTCCCATCTTCCTTAACTCGATAAGAGAGGATATCGAGTAGGTCGTGGAAGCATCTTCTGGTTGTCTCCGGCTCAAAGCATCAGCTACAACATTAACTTTTCCAAGGTGATACTCAATACTACAATCATAATCAATCAGCAACTCAACCCAACATCTTTGTCACAGGTTAAGCTCCTTCTGAGTCATGATGTACTTGAGACTCTTATGATCGGTGAAAATTCGGCATCTCTCTCCAAACAAATAATGTCGCCAGATCTTCAAAGCAAGGATCACTGCGGCCATCTCTAGATCATGTGTCGGATAGTTCTTCTCGTGTGGCCTCAACTGTCTCGAAGCATAGGCAATCACTCGGCCTTCTTGCATCAGAACTGCTCCCAAACCAAGACCTGAAGCATCACAAAACAACACATACTCCACTCCTGGCTTGGGTACTGTCAAAACTGGCACTGATGTCAACTTCTTCTTTAGTTCATCAAAACTCTTCTGGTAGGCATCACTCCAAACAAATGATTGGTCTTTCTTCAACAACTTGGTCATAGGACTAGCTATCAAAGAAAATCCCTCGATGAATCTCCGGTAATATCCTGCAAGGCCAAGAAAACTCCTGACTTCTGGTACCGTCTTGGGCGACTCCCACTCTAGAACAGCTTTTACTTTAGCAGGGTCAACCTTAATCCCATCCCCGGATACAACATGTCCAAGGAATGCAACTTCTTCAAGCCAGAACTTGCACTTGCTGAACTTGGCATATAACTCTTTCTCTCGCAATCTCTGTAGTACTACCCTCAGGTGCTCTTCATGTTCTTCCCTGTTCTTGGAGTATATCAGGATATTGTCGATGAAGACTACCACAAACTTATCCAAAAACTCGTTCAGGATCAAGTGCATCAAGCACATGAAAACTGCAGGTGCATTGGTCAAGCCAAAAGGAACCACGGTGAACTCAAAGTGACCATACCTAGTGCGGAAGGCTGTCTTCGGTATGTCCTTCTCTGCAATCTTGACTTGGTGATATCCAGACCGAAAATCAATCTTGGAAAACACGGTAGCTCCCTGTAACTAGTCAAAAAGATCATCAATCCTGGAAGCGGATACTTGTTCTTTACTGTCACTTTGTTTAGCTGTCGATAGTCCACACACATCGGCAAACTACAATCCTTCTTCTTCACAAAGAGGACAGGTGATCCCCAAGGTGAAGTACTAGGTCTGATGAAACCTTTCTCTAACAGCTCATCCAACTGTTTCTTCAACTCCTGGAGTTCTGTCGGTGCCATCTGGTACTGTGCCATCGAGATAGGTGTCACTCCCGGCATCAAATCGATAGTGTACTCAACTTCCTTGTCAGGTGGCAACCCTGGCAAATCCTCCGAAAACACATTTGGAAACACTTTGAAGCTATGATGTCCCTCAAAACTAGAGTTTGAATGTCTTCGCCTTTGATGTGAGTCAACAAGGCTTCTGGACCATGTGGCTTCGTTCCGACATCCTGGTTAGCAGAGATACTACATGTGGTAGCAACCCTCCCAATACCTGTCAATAAAACCTGTCGCCCACCATCGGAAGTCAACAACACTTCCTTGGTCCGACAGTTTACCAAAGCACTGTACCTCGACAACCAATCCATCCTCAGAATGATATCGAAACCTCCCATGTTCATCACAACCAAACGTGCAAGAAAAACCTCATTATCGTACGAAAGAGAAACGTCTCTGCACACATGGGTTAATCTGACCACTATACCCGCAGGTAACCTAACCCTCATCGGACAAGTTAAGTTTTCTTCCGTACAGTTATGTTGTATTGCAAAACTTTGCGCGACAAAAGAATGCGTAGCACCAGGAACAATCAAAGTATATGCAGTACTACCAAAGACTGTAAAAGTACCTGCTATAACATCGACATTCTCTGGATCCTCCTCAGTGGTGATAACAAATGCTCTCGGCACAACTGCACTCTGATTCATGGCTGACTGGGTCCTAGCAGGAACTGCTCCACGTCCTTGGCCTCGGCCAACTCCAGAACCACTAGGAACACTGGCAACTAAAGCTTGCACTGTCAGTGTAGGTGCTGTACCTCCAGATCTTCCCAACTTGGGATAAGCATACCGGTAGTGCCCAACTTTGTTACACTCATAGCACCTCACCTGAGACAGAGGAAGTCTCGGGCGAGTATCCCCAGATGAAGTCCCTCCAGACTGAGTCCAAGAACTACCTCGGTTGTAGGTATTGTTGTTCCATCCACGTCCCTGACTCACTGGCATAGAGCGGCTCTGTCCATACCCTGTTCGGTTAGCAGGTGTCTAGAACCTCTTGTTCTGTCCCCCAGAACTCTGTGCAGCTTGTCTCTTGCGGATCTCTTGTTGCTCTTTCTCATTTCCCAGCCAAATAATCTCAGCTCTCAGGCCATTTGTCAGCATGTCTTGGTAAGTCTCATAGACCTTGCACCCCATGACTGTCTGGATACCAGATCGAAGACCATCCCAGAAACGTTTACATCTGGCCTCCGGAGTAGCCACAAACTCACTAGCATAAATGGACAGGCGGTTGAACTTGATCTCATGCTCATTGACCGTCTGATCTGGTCCCTGTTGCAGTCCCAAAAACTCTCGCTTGAGCTGATCCTAGTATGCCTCAGAAACAAACTTCCTTCGGAACATCTCCATGAACTGGTTCCACGGCATAGTGATAGGCGTCGGCAAATCCCTGGTGGTAGACTCCCACCAATCAACGACATTGCCTCGGAACATGGCAGCGGCGTATCTGGCCCACCGGTCATTCCTGCATGTCAGCCTCAGCATAACCCTGTTCATCTGTCTGAGCCACCGATCTGCATCCTGTGGTGTAGTGACACCAGTAAAAACCTCAACCCCAAGCTTTTCCAGCTTCATATACATCGGATCCTCAACTGGTCCCTGGTTTTCCTGTTCCCGAGCTTCCACATACGGGCATCTCTGGCATCTTGCCTTTGCAGAATCTGGGTTACCACGTTTAACATCTGCGTAGGGTCTCCCAAAGGAACATTCGCAGGGTGTTCCGGACCTCCCGCAACTTGCTGCGGTTGATCCACCGATACCTGATCGTCATCTAGGTGAACTCCAGCATGCTGATTCCCTCCAACCGGATCCATTCATACCTATATGAGAATGTATGTATGCATATCATATCATGACAAATCTTATGCACCACAAGCAATCATGCAATCACAATCATGTTCCTAATGACCTACTGCCTGCTCCGCTACCAAACTGAAGCGCCCCGACCCGTATTTACCATATACAGTAAACACATGCCGAAACTATTCTTATTGATAGGGAATACACTACAACAACCCGTATGTACAGCTGGAAAACAAATACATCAACCGTCACCCAACACGGGGACCATTATTCAGCAGCTCACAGCTCACAATATATAACATCAGCAGAGAAAAGAGCAAGCAACAGAGGCAGAGTGACAAACAGCCTCAAAGTTATATGAACAAACAACCACAACAGCAGAAATATAATACAGCATCATATGTAATAGAACAGCAGTGGAAGACTTTATGCACATGCAGCGGAGGTATGGATCCGGAGTCAGGTGGAGAAGAAAGCAGCAGCCATCGAACATCGTACCTGAACTACGAAACAACTTAACCTACGGGATGAAACCCCGCAGGCGAGGGGTGAGTCCGAAGTGCTCACCGACGAAGGATAAACAGTGATATGCAAGGAACCGTAATACAGTAAAGAAATCACAACAAATTAACAACATATCTCATGTAAGACTGAGCCAAGACCAAAAGAATACTTAACATAATTTCCAATTTTATTTTCCGGGCCCCCGTCACTGGACAAGCTACGGTTGTACCAGGTTATCAATTAATTCCGGATGCTAGGTCAAGAGAACCATACCATTCTTACCATACCGGTTTCAACAACCCAAAACCGGATATTTGGTATATCCAAACCACTGGGTATTCGGTATACCCCAACCACAGGCATCAACATGCCAACCGGATATTCGGTATATCCGAACCACTTGGTATTTGGTATACCCCAACCACAGGCATCAACATGCCAACCAAATCAAGTAACCAAACCAAGTAACCGACCATAGCATCCCAAAATTAATTTTCAACCATCGGTTCGTACCACTACTTTCCACATGACAATTATATCATCATCTCATATCAATTCCAACTTCCAATTTCCAATTTCCATTTCTCAATTATCCACAGTCAACAGTTCAACATCAAACTCAACATAATATCTACAGAATCAATATCACAGTCCAATAATCACAACAGCAATAATCACAGCAATCGATAACCAACAGTGAATATTTCAGCAGTTCAATCAAACAACAAAGCACACAAGTATTACAGGCAACATAACAAAGGTTATCCATCCTCACCTTAGCCGATTATTAATTATGGAAATGTCCTGCAAATTCCAAGTCCGGTTCCTCAGCGAACTGCTCGTTATCAACTCCTATATCAATCAGATAATATGCACACATAAGATGATATGCAAATGCCATGCTAATAAATACTGACTCGTCTCGGTTACTCCCCCGGTTAATTTTCCATTATCATCATCATTCACCATTTATTTCAAGTGTCAAAATACCTTTCTATGCTTAGACTTATACCCGGATACTAAACCGGTATAATACTTTGTTAATATCCTTTCCAATTATTTTCGTCAAAATAATTATTATAATACACTATATATATTTTCCAAAATTATTTTCCCTCTTAACAATTATTTAACCATATATATATATATTTTTCCAAAATTAATTTCCCATACCAAAATCATATTTTCCAGAATTATTCTTTCTTTTCTTTTTTTTTTAATTCGGACTGGGCCTAAGTACTGTCCAGCCCACCCATCCAAAGTCCAAGCCCAAAGCCCAAAACTGATTCAAACCCAACCATTTAGCCCACACCCAAACCCATATACACGACCCGCGACCCAAACCTACTCGGGTCAGACCCGCGACCCATGTCACACATCCAGGTCACCCACACTCACGGCTCACCTCGATGCGCGTCGCCGGGCGGGACGAGCGGCGCGAGGAGGCGGTCCAACAAGGTAGCGCAACACCACGTCAGGAGGAGGAGCGAGTCCGGCGAGGGCTTGTCGGGTCGAGCTCCAAGACGACGGCGGGTGTGGCGGCTCGTCGATCTGCAGGTGGTGTCGGTGGAGGCTGCGTGGTGGAGGACTCGGCCCGACGACGACTGCAGTGGCGGCGGGCGGTAACCGGCAGAGGAGCGAAGGGACAGGAGAGGAAAAAGGAGGGGGCGGCGACTTGTGGTGGTGGCGGCTCACGGTGGTCACGGTGGGGGTAGGAAGAAAAAGAAAAGAAAAGAAAAGAAAGGAAGGGAGAGGGTGTGTGAAACGGTGGCGTGTGGTGCTATGTGTGTGTGTGTGTGTGTGTTTTTTTATTTCTTTCTTTATGGTTTGAAGTGTAGGAGAAGGGTATTGGGTTTCTGCAGGAAAAATGCAGGAAAGGAGTGGTGGCGGAGGAAGAGGAAGAGATGTTGTGCACTGGAAACTGATGAAGACATTGTTAAATAGGCACTCAAAAACACTGGCAGTTCACAGGCTTAACAGGAGAAGGCGGCTGATAATTGAGCTTCAATTATGCAGTTACTATGCTGCGTGTGAAGTGTGATCCGCCTGGACCAGAAAATATCCAATATACCCACTTATCCTTATTTCTGGTCTGTTAACTCGAGGATAAACTCGGCTTTTCCGAAAATTCCTGGACCCGAAAAATTCCAACTTTGGTCCGTAAAATCCGCAGAAAAATTTCAGACATGGGACAGGGCTCGGTTTCGGAATCCAATGCTCGATTTACCATAATTTAATTACCCAAGATTAAAATTAATAGTAAATTACTGTAAATTAACTTAAACAGTCTAGGTAAAAATGGGCTGTTACACCAAATAAATTAATTATTATTTAAAATAAGGAATTAAGATTTTAGATTATTCACGATTGGTATGTAACCTTATTTCTAATATTAAGGTTAGGATTAAAGATTTTATTGATTTAGAATTTTAAGGTTAATGATATAGGATTTTAAAGTTTAGTGCTTTAGATTTTAGGATGTATGATTTTAAATTTATAATTTTAATATCATAGAATCTTGTGTTTTAAGGTTAGCACTTAAATTAAAAATTTTATGAATTTAAGCTTAAAATTTTTTAATATTTAGGAGTTTAAGATTTTTTACTTTAAAATCTTCGGAAGTCTTATAATTTATAAATAATTTCTAATTAAGTCCTACAATTTTAAAATTTTATTCTTCAAGTCCTATAATTTGTTGATTTGGTTAATCAAGTCCTAATGAGGTGGACTTTAGACATGTCAGCATGTGATGCGTACATGCCACGTCATAAGATAACGGCCAACCCAGCAAAATTGGTTGGAAAATGGTACCTAGGACTTCTTTGATAAACAACTCACAATAATAGGACTTGATTAATCAAAAAAAAGTTATAGGACTCAATTGAAAAATACCTAAGAATAATAGGACTTTTAGAAACCTTTATCCGATGTTTGATTGTTTGAGGCTTCTTTAATTTTTTAAATTCAAATTATTAATTCAAAATAATCTCTTTTAAATTATTTCTCTTTTTTAAATTAGTGATATTGAAGTTCTCTTTTTTAATTCAAATTATTTTTTTTAACATAGTAATAAGATTTATTAGTTTTACTGAATGCATGCAGTCTCTCCCTTACTAATATAGTTTTCTCCAAATCAAACTCTTAAAATAATTTACCTTTGAATTATATGTTTTCATATAAGTGAGTATTATTATTATATTTTATAATCACTTTCTTTTCTATCCTATGTTTTTTTAACTAATTAATTTTTTTATCTGTGGAGAAAAAACTATTTAATCTTTCTTAATTGGATGAAATTATTTTTTTTTTGAGAATGAAATTTTTGTTTAATACATCATCATTGATTTGTCTCTCTTAATAAATATTAATGCATCATTATTGACTCCCGTGTGACACACGGGGTATTGTATGAAACGACCCGATCCGTATTTACCCGACAAACAGCAGTGCCGACACATGGCACAAACAATGTAAATATCAGAAATAACGGCCCAACGGTCCAACATCAAATACACGTCACCTGATCTCGGGGACATCGACACATAAAACCGGCCCATCGGCCCAATATCAAAAACACGTCACCCGATCCCGGGGACCCAAAATATAGCACAGCGGAAGCAATTTTAATCTCAATATCAACATGTGCAAAACCTGATGCAATCTAATAGATCTGAGTCCTGTACGAGGGATATCGCCGCAGCCTGTCTGGAATGCATCATACCTAAACCACAAATAACTCAACCTACGGGATAAAAGTCCGCAGGTGAGGGGTGAGTCCGAAGTGCTCACCAACCATGGATAGACAATCAATATGCAACACTATAAAATACTCAAGGTCAAAAACAGGCATAACAGCCAAAATATACCAATCCAAAAGACTCGACCCAAAACTGGTCCAAGACCAAAAAGACTTAAACAAACATCCAATTTCCCATTTTATCTTTCTGGGCCCCGTCACAGATAAGCTAGGGTCGTACCAGGTTATCAACCTGTTCCTGGTGCCAGATCAACGGGATCAACATCCCAATATCAAATCTCATGGATCAACATCCCAATCAAACCGGCATCAACATGCCCATCATAAGTAACCCAGATCATGGCCACCACAAAACAGTCTCTAACCATCCGGTCGTACCTCTACTTACCACATGACAATTATATCATCATCATCCAAAACCAAATCTCAGGGATCAACATCCCTAACCAAAACACCGGGATAGACATCCCAATCCAAAACCGAGGATCGACATCCTTATCACATTTTATTATTTAATCCATTATTCTTTATACCAAAAAGACACAGGGATAAACATGCCAAAACCCAATGCACGGGGATAAACATCCCAAAATCAAATCATGGGGATAAACATCCCAAAATCAATCAAGGCACTGGGATAAAAGTCCCGAATCAAACCACAACAAATGCAACACTCAATAGTGCAACAATCATCAAACACAACAACCGAGTAATATAGGCACATATCAAAGGAAATCCATCCTCACCTTAGCCGATTACTCAACTCTGAAGACAATAACCGGTCCAAAGCCGGCTCCTCGGGAAACTGCCTGATATCAAAACCTATACAACAAAATAACATGCTCACATAAATGCACATAATTGGTATGCTATGATGCCATAAACTGTAAATCAAACTCTTCAGTTAAACATCTTGATTATATATATATATATATATATATATATATATATATATATATATATATATATCATGAAATTATCCTTTTATCATAATTAAACCTTTTTCCGAAAATATTTCGTATGTATATAAGGTTACAAAAAAATATTTCCAAAGCTATTAAATCAAAATATTTCATAAAATAATATATTTTTCCAAATTAATAAACAACATAATTTTTCTGGATATTATATCATATATATGTATTTTTCCCAAAATTATTTTCATAAAATATATTACTTGCCAAAATATAATTGCCAAATATTATTATCTTTAGAAAATCATATTTCCAGAAAAATTAATCATATAAAATTATTTTCCAAAAATAAATACGAATTTATAAATATACATGTATATATTTTCCAAAGGTAAAATACATTTCCAAACCATAATAATATCAACATAATTCTCTATTTTTGGAAATATAAATTATGTATACCATATATATTTTTCCAAAGGTAATTCCATAATTTTCTAGGAAAATAATAACTTATATATAATTTTCCAGAATATATATATCATGGTATAAAACATAATTATTATTTTCAAAACCAAATATAGTTATCTAATTTTCCAAAATTAACCAATATATATATTTTTATATATTTGTTTTCCAAAACCATAGTTAAACTTACCATATTTTCCAAAATATAAGTACATATATTTTTCCAAAATTAAATACCAGCAAATAAGTAAATATATATATATATATATGTTTTTTTTAGAAAAATAAAAATCGGACTGGGCCATGAATAGTGCCTGTAACAGCCCTGGTAAATTTTGGATTTTTACCGGGACTGTAAAAGTCTTTTTACCGTGATTTACTGTTGAATTAATCTTGGGTAATTAATTCAAGGTAAATCGGGAGTCGTTTTTTCGAAACAGAGAGTTTTCCCGCGCTCGTGATTTTCCCGTGGATTTTTCGGGCCTAAGTTGGTATTTTTCGGGTTTCGGAATTTCTCGGAAAATCACACCGGAAAATAACTAAGGGGGTATCAGTTATTTTCTGGTCCGGACCGGACTCGCCCCGTAATGCGGACGATTTGTATTATTGGAGCTCACATGCTGAATAGTAAAAAAAAAACAGTTTAAAGCCGGGAGGAAGGAAGCTGGAAGGGAAAGAACAAAGAGGAAAAAAAGAGAGGAAAAAAGAAGAAGAAAGAAAAAAAAAAAAGAGAAAGAGAGGGAGAGAAAAAAAGGAAAGAAAGAAGAAAAAAATAGAAGAGAGAAACACTGTATGCTGGGCTTTGTTGGGTTGGGTTGTCACAGTTCTGGCACGTGTTTATTGTGTACGGTAAATACGGGTCGGAGCGTTTCATTTTGGTAGCGGAGCGGGCGTTAGGTCTTGTTGGGCAGTCTTTGTGTGTTTGTTGTCCTTGTTTGCATAGTTCGCTCCATTTATTTATTATTTTATATCATTTTAGTTAGTGCATTATGGATCCAGTCAAGGGACGCCAGCTGTCGCAGAACATATACATAAGAGGTAAATGATGCCATAAATAAGTAGAAATATAAATATTATTATTAATACTGATAATTTCATTACAAGGATAAGCATTACATTGATATTTTTGTAAAAATAAAAAAATACATTTAACGCCTTGGAACGACGTTGACCCTGAAGCTGTTTGGGTCATTGTTGATGTTGACTTGGATGGTGTCGCTCCACGAGAACCACATGCCGCCTCTGTTGTCCTGGCCTGGAAGCTCGAACCGGTTTGCTTGAGGGAACCGTAGTGAGATCAGACCGTGATCGTCTTGAGGTTGCCACTGGGTCTCCGTCAGAAGAACCATGTTCGGCTTGTATTGGTTCTTCAGGTCCCTCAGCGTACGTGAGAACTCCTGGGAACGCCTTGCTACTCCTCTGCAGTTCGACACCAATAGTCGGGCCTTGGGCCAAGTTACGGGCAGACGAGATACTCTGGGCATGCTCTGAGCCGTCATCGAGAGTTGGTAGTAGGTGCTCTGCTCCAGGAAGTGGCAAGTGGACTCCAGGTTGAACTCCTGTAGCCTTTCGGAGATGAAGAACATGATGGAGTTTGCCGAGCCGTAGTAGGAGGTCCTTAGAGTGCCGCGGTCCTCTAGGAAGAACACCTCTTCCATTTTAAGTGACGAAGATTCCTGAGGAGTAGAGTTCGTCGACGAAGACTAGTCGCGGCATCCTGCCGAGTTCGTTTGGTAGCTCTTCAGCACGTTCGTTGACCATGCTGTAGGCCAGTCGGTTCCTTCTGCCTAGGTTGGCACCTTCGACGAAGAAGACTGATGATGGAGCAGACATCGTGTTTTGAACGTGTGGGGTTTTGTTTTACGAACGTTGTGTGTTATTTGTCTGAACGGTTTGTTTGCTTTTAAAATGCTTTTGATGATTTACTCCTCACCGCTCCGTCTTTTATACTCTTGTGAGGAGCGTGTTTACTGTTTTCGATTTTCAAGATTTGCTCTTTGAAAATTTGTCGTTGCTTTCATTTATTGCCTTGTTACCTTATACGTTTTTCGGACTATCATGCCAGAGTTTTTCAGCCTTTTTCCCTCTTATGATTTTCTTTCGCTCTGGCCACTTTGTCTTTTCTTTTCATGGTTTTACTATATTTTCTTGCATCTTTTATCACATGCATTCGAGACCGTTGAGGCTAGACGGATGGGACCATACCTCGAGTAGAGCGCATGTGCGACAAGTTTACAGCTGTTTGGACATCGTGGAGAGATACGAGACCGGACAGACGTTTTTGGCTCATGCAGAAATTGTGAACAAGTGGATAACGTCTCTTTCATGGGACACAGGACGTGCTCGTGATCGTCACCGTGCGAGTTAAAGGATGTCTTTTCCACGAGGGAAACGGACATCACCGTTAGTCGCGCGTATCACGTTTCATGGGTTCGTGGATGTTCACGTCCGAAACGAGCACCAATCATGAAATATATTTTTGTTTTAACTTCATTATGTTTTGATTTTGTTAAACGAGTTTTGCTTTTAATTTCTTTATATTTGATTTTATATTCCTATAGTTGATTTTTATATTGCTTGAGATATTTTATTTTTCTGTTTAACATAAGAATTTTGATATAAAAAGGAAGTTTATTTTATTTATTTCATAATAGTTTTACAAACGGAGAAGAAGTGCTCTATGAAGCTACATGCTTCTCTAAGTCTTTTACAAGTTTTTGTACATTTTTCATGTGAGGGAAGAGTTCCGCGCACGCCAGCTCGATCTGCAACACCGTCGAGCTGATCTTCTTCAGTGAGACGTTCAGCTGCGTCAGAGTCTTCTGCGGTGTGCTGCTTTCAGCCGTCGCTTTGCCCTTTAGATCTTCAGCTTTCTTGTTGGCACGTTTCTTTCGCCGTTTTGGGGAGACGACCATGTGTTCCTTCAGGCCGACGATGTTCGTTTTGAACCGCTTCTTTGGAGGTTCTTCATCAGAGCTTGTCGGGAAGGCAGTGCCACCGATGTAGCTGTTGTTCTCGGAGTCTGAGGTCGTTCTTGATCTCAGTGGAGAGTCCATGACTGTGTGTGAGTATGCCAGTCATGAGGTTTGGTTCTTATAGAGGACAAGATGTCGCTTAAGGGTATAAGCGGTATCTCGGGTTGAGGTTGGACACCTGGCAGAGTGTGCCAGAAGCTTATCGTGGTAGGACCCACGGATAAGACGGAATTTCGGGGACAAAATTCTTTTTAAGGTGGGTAGACTGTAACAGCCCGGGTA
Source organism: Turnera subulata (assembly GCA_028386065.3). Classification (NCBI taxonomy): domain Eukaryota; kingdom Viridiplantae; phylum Streptophyta; class Magnoliopsida; order Malpighiales; family Passifloraceae; genus Turnera; species Turnera subulata. The sequence goes on from JAKUCV010004467.1 coordinate 190,860, forward strand.
AATTTTGGATTTTTACCGGGACTGTAAAAGTCTTTTTACCGTGATTTACTGTTGAATTAATCTTGGATAATTAATTCAAGGTAAATCGGGAGTCGTTTTTCGAAACAGAGAGTTTTCCCGCGCTCGTGATTTTCCCTTGGATTTTTCGGGCCTAAGTTGGTATTTTTCGGGTTTCGGAATTTCTCGAAAAATCACATCGGAAAATAAGAAAGGGGGTATCAGTTATTTTCTGGTCCAGACCGGACTCGCCCCGTAATGCGAACGATTTGTATTATTGGAGCTCACATGCTGAATAGTAAAAAAAAACAGTTTAAAGCCGGGAGGAAGGAAGCTGGAAGGGAAAGAAAAGAGAGGAAAAAAAGAGAGGAAAAAAGAAGAAGAAAGAAAAAAAAGAGAGAAAGAGAGGGAGAGAAAAAAAGGAAAGAAAGAAGAAAAAAATGGAAGAGAGAAAAAAAGAAACCGGGAAAAGAAATGAAAAGAGGGAAATAGAAAAAAGAAAGAAAAAAAAAAAGAAAAGGGAGAGGAGAGGAGCCACCGAGCCGGACCCCCCCTGCATCTCTTCTCCTTCCTCCTACCGCCGCCGAGACCACCACGCCTCGGTTTTCCGCCGCCTCGTCGCGACTCCTCTGGAGCGCCGCGTGTCTCGGCCGTCCTCGCTCGTCCCTGCCGCCGTCGCCTCGCAGCAGATGTCGTCGGGTCGGATCTTCCTCCACGAGCCGTGTTCTCGTTTCCTCGCGACGACCGACCGGAGCGACGAAGTCGCCACCTCGAGCTGCTGCAGCTACCGCCTCGTCCCCACGCACCTGTGTTGCCGCCCTCGTCGTTATCCTCGTCGTGCCGCCCAACAGCCACCAACCTGTGGAGATCCGGATCCAGTGGGTGAGAACCCGCTTCTGCTAACGGGTCAAGACCTTGGTCGGGCTGACCCGGATGCCTGCCGGGCTGGGTGTGATGACGGGCCTGGGTGAGTGTGGGCTAATTGTTTTGGGGCGGTTTGTGGTTTGAGCTGGCTGGGTCTGGGCTGGGTACTAGGCAAGACCTGGTCCAGCACTATTTATGGTCCAACCCAGTTTATAAAAATAATAAAATAATAATAAAAATAATAATAGTAATCAGTAATGGAAATTTATAAGTATATTTGGAAAATTTGGTTAAATACTTTCTAGTATATATACATATGTAAATATATATGTATTTAATTTCTAGAAATATTATTTCATCATAATTATTTCCTTTGGAAAGAATATATGTGATGGTAATAATTATTCTATCTAACATTATGGAAAGGGGATATGGATTATTTATTCTGGGAAATATAAATATATGGTAATTTTGTGAAAGTAAATAAAGTAATTATTTTGTTATGTTTCAAGAAACCAAGGTAATTATAATATGAATTATAACCTTTGCAAATTACTATATGGTAACTATTTTAGAAAAGGATACATTCTATAAATACTTTGGGAGCATAAGCATACATTGTATTTTCAGAAAAATCATGTTATGGTAATTATATCTTGGAAAAAGTATAATTAATTTATGGAAATTATTTTGAAAAGAGTTTTAATTAAAGTATGGTACCGAAATTATATTTGGAAATACGTACGGTAAAAGATAATAATAACGGATAAGAACCGGGATGGGTTTATTTCGCAGTATTGGCATCATTGTATACCGAATATGTGCATTTATGTGTATATGTTATTTTGTTGGATAGGTTTGGATATCGGGCAGTTTCCCGAGGAGCCGGCGTCGGACCGGTCATTCTTTCCAGAGTTGAGTAATCGGCTAAGGTGAGGATGGATTTCCTTCAATATGTGCCTGTATTACTCGGTATTTGTGTCTGTTGGTTGTTGGATGTTGCATTTGCTATGTTATGTTTCGGGATGTTTATCCCATTGTCTTGATTGTGGTCGGGATGTTTATCCCATGTCAGTTTTTGGACGTTTATCCTTGAGTCGTTTTGGCGCTAAATATAACAGAATAAATAATAAATTGTGACAAGGATGTCGATCTTTGGTTTTGGATAGGGATGTCTATCCCGGTATTTTAGTTAGGGATGTCGATCCCTGAGACTTGGTTTTGAATAATGATAATATAATTTGTCACGTGGTAAGTAGAGGTACGACCGGATGGTTTGAGACTGTTTTGTGGTGGCCATGATCTGGGTCACTTGTGATGGGCATGTTGATGCCGGTTTGATTGGGATGTTTATCCCTGAGTTTGATATTGGGATGTTGATCCCGGGTTCTTTTTGATCTGGCACCAGGAACAGGTTGATAACCTGGTACGACCCTAGCTTATCCGTGACGGGGCCCGGAAAAGATAAAATTGGAAATTGGATTTTATTCGAGTCTTTTTGGTCTTGGACCGGTTTTGGGTCCAGTCTTTCGGTTTGGTATGTATTTGGCGGTTTTTTCCTATTTTTGGACCTTGAGTCTTATAGTGTGCATATTGATTGTCTTTCCTTCGTTGGTGAGCACTTCGGACTCACCCCTCACCTGCGGCCTTTCATCCCGTAGGATGAGTTACTTTTGGTATAGGTTGGGTGCATTCCAGACAGGCTGCGGCGTTATCCCTTGGACAGGGCTTGGATCCATAGTTTGCATCAGTGTCGCATACAGTGTTTGTGAGTTATTAAAGTCTTCCGTTGTGCATTGTTTTACTAATATTGGGCCTTTGGGCCAGATACGTTGTTATTGTTGTTATTATTTTTGGGCTGTTGAGCCCGAGTTATTGTTGTATACACTGTATGATGGGCTTTGTTGGGTTGGGTTGTCACAGTTCCGGCACGTGTTTACTCTGTACGGTAAATACGGGTCGGGGCGTTTCAGTGCCGGCCCAGACCAAGGCAGCAGGCGCGAAGCACAGGCCCAAGCCCAGACCTGGCCCAACACCCATCCGGCCCGCGAGACCCAACCCACAAGCGTCCGGGTCGACCCGCCCGTCACTCCCGAGAAACGGGTCGCTCACCTTGAGTTGCAGCGGCTGGCGACGACGGCGAGAGCGGCAGCAACGGTGCAGGCGTCGCGAGACGAGGGCGACGTCGCTGGTACTGGTGGCTGCAGGTGGTGGTGCGAGGCGCAGCGGCAGCAAGACAGGAAGGTGGATCCGTGGGTCGCCCGTCGGGTCATCGGCTCCTGGCGGCGCGTCTGTTGAACTCGCGACGGCGCGACAAACCTGATGGTGGCGGTGGTGAGTCGAGCTGCGGCACAGAGAAGTACCGCGTGCACAGTAACCCAAGAGGAGGAGAGGTTGACGGCACTATTCATCCCCTTTTTTCTTTCTTTCTTTTCTTCTTTTTTTCTGTATTTTTCTTTTATTTTTCTTTCTATTTTTCTTCTTCTTTTTTTATTTCTTGTATTATTATTATTTTTTCTTTTTCCTCTCTTTTTTTTTTCCTTCTTCCTCTCTGTTTTTTATTTCTAGTTTCCCTCTTTTTTTTCTTTTCTTCTCTTTTTTTTTCCTTTCCTTTTTCTCTCCTTTTTTTTTTTCCTCTCTTCTTTTCTCTCTTTCTTCTCCCTTTCTTCCTGCTTTCTTTTTATAGAAGATGAACACTGTGATGGCGACCGATGACATAGGAAAATGGTGACTTGCCTCAATAATGCAACTTGTCTGCATTATGGGGCGAGTCCGATCCGGACCAGAAAATAACTGAAACACCTCCTTAGTTATTTTTCCAGTGTGATTTTTCTGAGGATTTCGGGACCCAAAAAACACTAACTTTGGTCCGTAAAATCCACGGAAAAATCCCGAGTGCGGGAAAAACCTCGGTTCCTAAAAATGATGCCCGATTTACCTTGAATTAATTATCCAAGATTAATTCATTCGGTAAATCACTGTATAACGACTTTTACAGTCCCGATAAAAATCTAAATTTTTACCCGGGCTGTTACATTGTATTAGTTAGTAAAATATTGAATCGTTGGCAGAAAAAAAGGAAAAAATTATGTGGATGTTTAAAATATAATATTTCAGAATGGTGTCTTAAATTTTTCGGGGTTTGATCTCTAATACGCGTTATAATCCTCGTCCATCATAGGACTGTAGTGTTTTAGGCATATATTTCTAAGGCTTTTGCTCCTTGTTGCCCATAAAAAGATGGGTATATTGTGATTCTTAAAAAAAAGAAATGTGTATATTGTCTGAACTTTGACACGTGCAATGTCTCTTGGGCTGCCAATATGAAACGCCCCGACCCGTATTTATCGTACACAGTAAACAAGTGTCGGAACTATGACAACCCAACCAAAATCAAGTCCAGTATACAGTGTGTACAACAGATATCCGGGCTCAACAGCCCACAATAAAAACAACAACAATAACTCAGCACGGCCCAATGGCCCAATAATAGTAAAATAATGCACAGCGGAAGACTTAACAACTCACAATACACTGTATGCGACACTGATGCAAACTTTGGATCCGAGCCCTGTCCAAGGGATAATGCCGCAGCCTGTCTGGAATGCACCAAACCTGTACAACAAATAACTCATCCTACGGGATGAAAGCCCGCAGGTGAGGGGTGAGTCCGAAGTGCTCACCGTCGAAGGAAAGACAATCAATATGCACACTAAAATTACTCAAGTCAAAAACAGGCTAAAAAAGCCAAAATAAATCAAAAGACTCGAATAAAATCCAATTTCCAATTTTATCTTTCCGGGCCCCGTCACGGATAAGCTAGCGGTCAGACCTGGTTATCAACACATTCCGGGTGCCAGACCAAATCCAGAGAACCCAGGGATCGACATCCCAAAAATATGAACCCAGTGATAGACATCCCAAAAATAATCATGGGATAGACATCCCAAGCATAAACATGCTTATCAGAGTAACCCAGGTCACGGCCACCACGAAACAGTCTTAAACCATCGAGTCGTACCACTACTTATCACGTGACAATTATATTATCGTCATCGAAATCAACTCGTAGGGATCGACATCCCTAACCAAGATACCGGGATAGACATCCTTATCCAAAAATCAAGGATCCACATCCTTGTCACAATTCATTAATTATTCCATTTTATTTAGTGCCAAAACGACTCAAGGATAAACGTTCAAAAACCGACATGGGATAAACATCCCGACCACAACCAAGACAATAGGATAAACATCCCGAAGCATAACATAGCAAATGCAACATGCAACAGTGTAAAACCAACAAACACAACTACCGAGTAATATAGGGACATATTGAAGGAAATCCATCCTCACCTTGGCCGATTACCCAACTGCGGAAACAATGACCGGTCCGACGCCGGCTCCTCGGGAAACTGCCCGATATCCGAACCTATACAATAAAACAATACATACTCACAAAAGATGCACATAAGAGTATGTCATGATGCCAATACTGCGAAATACCCCATCCCGGTTCCTATCTTTTATTATCATCTTTTACCATAATTAAACCTTTTTCCGAAAATAATATATCATACGTATGTCCGAATATAATTTCGGTACCATCCTTTAATTAAAACTCTTTCAAAAAATATTTCCATAATATACTTTTTCCAAAATAATAATTATCATAATTTTTCTGGAAATTATATCATATGTATATATTTTCCATAATATTTCCATAAAAATTATTATACTTTCCAAAATATAGTTTCCAATTACTATTATCTTTAGAAAACTCCATTTCCAGAAAATATAACCATATAACTTATTTTCCGATAATAAATACGAATTTATTAATATACATATATATATATTTCCCAAGTTATTCCCATATGCATAAATATTAATTATTTCCATATCTTTCACTTTCCCAAAATTCCATAATAATCATATATTTATTTTCCTAAATGCTTCCATGTTTTAATTTCAAAACGTTAACCATAAAATATACATATCAAATTTTTTTTTTTTATTATTATTATTATTATTTTAAATTTCCAGACTGGGCCAAATAGTGCCACCCCAGACATCCAAAATCCAAACCACACTAGCCCACTCCTAAGCCCACATGCCCAACCCAAACTAAAACCCTTAACCCACAAAACCAGAGCCCACATGACCAAACCCTAAACCCATCCAATACGCGCGGGTCGACCCGACCCATATCATCAGGTAACCGGGTTGCCAACATCCAAGCTCACCTTGAGCTGCAGGTGTCTGCGACGGCGGCACGAGACGGGCGAGGCAGGGCGAGACGTAGAGGCCGTGCGACGAGGCGTGCAGGTGGTGGAGATCGGTCTAGCGGTGTGGCCTCGGCGATCTGCAGCGAGGAGACGGCAACGACGTGGCTGCTGGTGGTCGGGTGGCTTGGGTCCTGTTGTCGCTCGGCGGCTGAAGTGACGAGGAGGAGGAAGATGCATCATCAGGTGGCTCGTCGCGAGGGAGGAGACGCGAGCGAGGCGACAGTGCGATGGCCGCTGTGGATCCGTCCGGTGGCAGCGGTGGCTACGCATCCTGCAGCAACGACCACGACAGGGAGCGACACGGATGGAAGCTTTGTCTGTGCTCGCCGGCAGCAGCAGAAGGGGGAGGAGAAGAAATGGCGGCGGCGGGTTTGGTGTTTGGTGGCGTATCGTGGTGGTGTCGGGTGTGCTTGGCAGAGGCAGCGTCGGTGTGGTTGTGTATGGCGGGTTGTGGGTTGAGTGACAGGCAGTGGAGGGTAGAGAGGAGAAAAGAATAAAAGGAAGAAGAAGGAAGAAGGAGACAGGGGAAGTCACGGGTGAGGAGGCAGGTAGGGAAGGTGGGGCACCGGTTGGTCACGGGCGGGAGGAGGAAGACGACGGGAAAAGGAGAAAAGAGAGAAAAAAGAAAAGAAAAGAAAAAGAAGAAAGGAAAAGAAGATAAAGGGGAAGGATAGGGGCATAACTGTAATTTTCCGTCCCGAGTCCAAAAATATGACTTGGGCTCGGAAAATCCGGTAAATTCTCCCGAGCATTGTCCAAGTCTCGGAACTGAAAACCGAGGCTCGGTTAGTTAGAAAGATTCTCCCGAGCACGGGAAAACCCTCGGTTTCGAAAAACGACTCCAGATTTACCTTGAATTAATTACCCAAGATTAATTCAACAGTAAATCACGGTAAAAAGACTTTTACAGTCCCGGTAAAAATCAAAAATTTTACCTGGGCTGTTACAGTCTACCCGCCTTAAAAAGAATTTCGTCCCCGAAATTCCGTCTTATCCGTGGGTCCTACCACGATAAGCTTCTAGCACACTCTGACAGGTGTCCAACCTCAACATGAGATACCGCTTATACCCTTAAGCGACATCTCATCCGCTTATAAATACCAAATCTCATGACTGGCATACTCACACACAGTCATGGACTCTCCACTGAGATCAAGAACAACCTCAGACTCCGAGAACAACAGCTACATCGGTGGCACTGCCTTCCCGACAAGCTCCGATGAAGAATCTCCCAAGAAGCGGTTCAAGACAAACATCATTGGCTTGGAAGAGCACATGGTCGTCTCCAGCAGACGGCGAAAGAAATGTGCTCCCAAGAAAGCTGAGGACAAGAAGGGCAAGGCGACGGCTGAAAGCAGCACTCCGTAGCAGACTCTGACGCAGCTGAACGTCTCACTGAAGAAGATCAGCTCGGCGGTGGCGCAGATCGAACTAGCGTGCGCGGAACTCTTTCCTCATATGAAAAATGTCCAAAAGCTTGTAAAAGACTTAGAGAAGCAAGTAACTCAGTAGAGTACTTCTTCTCTTGTTGTAAAACTATTATGATTAAATAAAATAAGTTTCCTTTTAAAAATAAAAAATTCTTATGTTACGAAAACTTATGTTAAACGAAAAATTAAAACATCTCAAGGCAAAATATAACTTAACAATAAAAATATTAAATCAAACATAAAGAAATAAAAAAAATAAACTCGTTTAACAAAATCAAAACAAAACATTTTCCATGCTCAGCGCTCTAGATCGATCATAACCATCCTCGATCCCGAGAAACGTAACGTATGCAGCTAACGGTGACGATCACGAGAGCGTCATGTGTCCCTCGAAAAAGACGTTATCTACTTGTTCACAAATTTCGCATGAGCCAAAAACGTCTGTCAAGGCTCGTATCCCTCCACGATGTCTGAACAGCTGTAAGCTTGTCGCTCATGCGCTCTACTCGAGGTGTGGTCCCATCTGTCTAGCCTCAACGGTCACGAATGCATATGATAAAAGATGCAGAAAATATAGAAAGGTCATAAAAAGAAACGCCAAGGTAGCCAGGGCGTCAGAAAATCGTGAGTTAGAAAAGACTGAAAAACTCTGGCTTTGGTAGCCCGAAAAACGTGTAAAGTAACAAAACAATAAATAGAGCAACGGCAAAGATTTTCAAAAAGCAAACCTTAAAAATCAAAAACAGTAAACACGCTCCCCATAAGTGTATAAAAGACGGAGCGGTGAGGTGTAAATCATCAAAAGCATTTGAAGGCAAACAACGCTCAGGAAAACAAAACCACAAAACTTGAAAAACAAAACACAAACACGTCCCAACACAATGCCTGCTCCCTCATCCGTTTTCTTCGTCGAAGGTGCCAACCTAGGCAGAAGGAATCGTCTGGCCTACAGCATGGTCAACGAGCGTGCTGAAGAGCTACCGAACGAGCTCGGCAGGATGCCGCGTCTAGTCTTCGTCGACGAACTCTACTCATCGCGGTTCTTCGTCACTCTGATGGAAGAGGTGTTCTTCCTAGAGGACCGTGGCACACTGAGGACCTCCTACTACGGATCGGCCAACTCCATCATGTTCTTCATCTCGGAAAGGCTTCAGGAGTTCAACCTGGAGTCCACTTGCCACACCCTGGAGCAAGGTACCTACTACCAACTCTCGATGACAGCTCAGAGCATGCCCAGAGTCACTCGTCTGCTCGTAACTTGGCCAAAGGCCCGACTGCTGGTGTGGAACTGCAGAGGAGTCATAAGGCGTTCTCAGGAGTTCTCGCGTACTCTGAGGGACCTGAAGAACCAATACAAACCAAATATGGTTCTTCTGACCGAGACCCAATGGCAGCCTCAAGACGATCATGGTCTCATCCCACTCCGGTTCCCTCAAGCAAACCGGTTCGAGCTTCCTGGTCAGGACGACAGAGGCGACATGTGGTTCTCGTAGAGCGACAGTATCCAGGTCAACATCAACAACGACCCCTCTAGCTTCAGGGTCAATGTCGTTCCAAGGCGTTAAATGTATTTTTATTTTATAAAAATATCAATGTAATGTTTCTGTCTTGTAATCAAAATATTAATATTATTAATAATATTTGTATTTCCTCTTATTTACCGCATCATTTACCTCATACGTGTATGCTCTGCGACAGCTGGCGTCCCTTGACTGGATCCATAATGCACTAACTAAAATGATATAAAATAATAAACAAATGGAGCGAACTATGCAAACAAGGACAACAAACACACAAAGACTGCCCAACAAGACCTAACGCCTGCTCCGCTACAAAAATGAAACGCCCCGACCCGTATTTACCGTACACGGCAAATGCGTGCCGGAACTGTGACAACCCAACCAAAATCAAGCCCAGCATGCAGTGTGTACAACAGATATCCAGGCTCAACAGCCCACAATAAAAACAACAACAATAACTCAGCACAGCCCAATGGCCCAATAATAGTAAAATAATGCACAGCGGAAGACATAACAACTCACAATACACTGTATGCGACACTGATGCAAACTATGGATCCGAGCCCTGTCTAAGGGATAACGCCGCAGCCTGTCTAGAATGCACCAAACTTGTACAACAAATAACTCATCCTACGGGATGAAAGCCCGCAGGTGAGGGGTGAGTCCGAAGTGCTCACCGACGAAGGAAAGACAATCAATATGCACACTAAAATTACTCAAGTCAAAAACAGGCAAAAACCGCCAAAATAAATCAAAAGACTCGAATAAAATCCAATTTCCAATTTTATCTTTCCGGGCCCCGTCACGGATAAGCTAGCGGTCAGACCTGGTTATCAACACATTCCAGGTGCCAGACAAAATCCAGAGAACCCAGGGATCGACATCCCAAAAATACGAACCCAGGGATAGACATCCCAAAAATAATCACGGGATAGACATCCCAAGCATAGACATGCTTATCAGAGTAACCCAGGTCACGGCCACCACGAAACAGTCTTAAACCATCGAGTCGTACCACTACTTATCACGTGACAATTATATTATCGTCATCGAAATCAACTCGTAGGGATCGACATCCCTAACCAAGATACCGGGATAGACATCCCCATCCAAAAATCAAGGATCCACATCCTTGTCACAATTCATTAATTATTCCATTTTATTTAGTGCCAAAACGACTCAAGGATAAATGTTCAAAAACCGACATGGGATAAACATCCCGACCACAACCAAGACAATGGGATAAACATCCCGAAGCATAACATAGCAAATGCAACATGCAACAGTGTAAAACCAACAAACACAACTACCGAGTAATATAGGCACATATTGAAGGAAATCCATCCTCACCTTGGCCGATTACCCAACTCCGGAAACAATAACCGGTCCGACGCCGGCTCCTCGGGAAACTGCCCGATATCCGAACCTATACAATAAAACAATATATACTCACATAAGATGCACATAAGAGTATGTCATGATGCCAATACTGCGAAATACCCCATCCCGGTTCCTATCTTTTATTATCATCTTTTACCATAATTAAACCTTTTTCCGAAAATAATATATCATACGTATGTCCGAATATAATTTCGGTACCATCCTTTAATTAAAACTCTTTTCAAAATATTTCCTTAATATATTTTTTCCAAAATAATAATTATCATAATTTTTCTGGAAATTATATCATATGTATATATTTTCCATAATATTTCCGTAAAAATTATTATACTTTCCAAAATATAGTTTCCAATTACTATTATCTTTAGAAAACTCCATTTCCAGAAAATATAACCATATAACTTATTTTCCGATAATAAATACGAATTTATTAATATACATATATATATTTCCCAAGTTATTCCCATATGCATAAATATTAATTATTTCCATATCTTTCACTTTTCCAAAATTCCATAATAATCATATATTTATTTTCCTAAATGCTTCCATGTTTTAATTTCAAAACGTTAACCATAAAATATACATATAAAATTTTATTATTATTATTATTATTATTATTATTATTATTATTATTATTATTATTATTATTATTATTATTATTATTATTTTAAATTTTCGGACTGGGCCAAATAGTGCCAGCCCAGACATCCAAAATCCAAACCACACTAGCCCACTCCCAAGCCCACATGCCCAACCCAAACTAAAACCCTTAACCCACAAAACCAGAGCCCACATGACCAAACCCTAAACCCATCCAATACGCGCGGGTCGACCCGACCCATATCATCAGGTAACCGGGTTGCCAACATCCAAGCTCACCTTGAGCTGCAGGTGTCTGCGACGGCGGCACGGGACGGGCGAGGCAGGGCGAGGCGAGGAGGCGGTGCGACGAGGCGTGCAGGTGGTGGAGATTGGTCTGGCGGTGTGGCCTCGGCGGTCTGCAGCGAGGGGACGGCAACGACGTGGCTGCTGGTGGTCGGGTGGCTCGGGTCCTGTTGTCGCTCGGCGGCTGAAGTGACGAGGAGGAGGAAGATGCATCATCAGGTGGCTCGCCGCGAGGGAGGAGACGCGAGCGAGGCGACAGTGCGATGGTCGCTGTGGATCCGTCCGGTGGCGGCGGTGGCTACGCTTCCTGCAGCAACGGCCACGACAGGGAGCGACGCGGATTCAAGCTTTGTCTATGCTCGTCGGCAGCAGCAGAAGGGGGAGGAGAAGAAATGGCGGCGGCGGGTTTGGTATTTGGTGGCGTATCATGGTGGTGTCGGGTGTGCTTGGCAGAGGCAGCGTCGGTGTGGTTGTGTATGGCGGGTTGTGGGTTGAGTGACAGGCAATAGAGGGTAGAGAGGAGAAAAGAATAAAAGGAAGAAGAAGGAAGAAGGAGACAGGGGAAGTCACGGGTGAGGAGGCCGGAAGGGAAGGTGGGGCACCGGTTGGTCACGGGCGGGAGGAGGAAGACGACGGGAAAAGGAGAAAAGAGAGAAAAAAGAAAAGTAAAGAAAAGAAAAAGAAGAAAGGAAAAGAAGATAAAGGGGAAGGACAAGGGCATAACCGTAATTTTCCGTCCTGAGTCCATAAATATGACTTGGGCTCGAAAAATCCGGTAAATTCTCCCGAGCATCGTCCAAGTCTCGGAACTGAAAACCGAGGCTCGGTTAGTTAGAAAGATTCTCCCGAGCGCGGGAAAACCCTCGGTTTCGAAAAACGACTCCCGATTTACCTTGAATTAATTACCCAAGATTAATTCAACAGTAAATCACGGTAAAAAGACTTTTACAGTCCTGATAAAAATCAAAAATTTTACCCGGGCTGTTACACAATATCCATAAAAACATTAGATTTTATTTTTTGATTAATGTCATTTAGATTTAACTTATGAAAAAGATTTCCAAGATAGACTGATAGTGATGAAATTTTACTAAGTGAACAGAATATGCCGTACCAATAAAGGTTATGAACAAATCTCAGTAGTCGAAGCGTCTACCTATTTTCTTAATGCTTAAATTTAAGAAGAATGTACGAGTACATTATGTATTGGTATAAAAAAAAAATAAGAAGCATGTATTGGCATTAAAAAAAAGGCATGTACGGGAAGATTATACAACCATAAATTAATTCAATTCTTACATTCCATGAAAAATAAGTTGTCTATGAGAGAATAAGTAGCCCACCCATGAAGAGAGTCAACTTGTATTTAGCTAATCTGGACTTAGTGTTGAATGGTGAAAAAATTAACTTAGGCAAACTGATTTCTAAGTTTCGACCTTTATATTTGTAATAGATTAGTCTCAGCACGATACAAAGAATTCCTGATCACTCAACATGAATAGAGGAGATAATTGGGCTAAATCTATGTTAATTGATTGAGGAATTAGTATCATAATTTGAGATATCTTAGGATTTCAATTAATTAGTTGACTACATAATTATTATATAATAGAAATTTCATTAATTTGTAATCATATTCATTCATGCTCCTTTTCTACAGTGGCCTGGCTGCTGAGGTTTTTGAGATTTGCTAATTGGCTAAATGACGTATCATGCACTATTTTATAATTTTCATCAATAAAATTCGAATAACATCAAGAAAATTATTATACAATTTCCTTCCTTTGTTAGTTGGTGTAAACTCTCTATATATGAGTGTTATTGTAACACTATCAATATCATTGTTTTCAACATTCTCCCCTTTTACTTTTTTCTACGGGTTAATTGCATTTTAACTACCTGAATTTTTGGTCAAACGGATTTAACCACCTGAACTAAAAAATCTGAGATAGAGGTACTTGAACAAAAAAAATTAGGATAGAGGTACCTCAAATTTTATTTTTGTAAGATCTAACCCCCTCCACCCATAATTACACAAATTTTTAATATTATTCCTTTTTCCTGATATTTTCTTTATTGATCCGATTTAAACAATTCATTACTTCAAAAAAAAACCATTACTTGAAGAGATAAACCCAGGAAAAAATATTTTTTTGGAGAATAAATCAAACAATTATTATATCACTTTAACTTATTTGTCTCAACAAACAAAGAAAATCAGAGGATGCGAAATGGAAAAAAAATTATGGGAGATCTTAAAATTAGTTTTAAGATTTCACTTTTTTTTTATGAAAAGATTTTGAAAATTTAAAGAATATTAATGTTTATTTTTGGAGTGATATGGGAGTTGTTAAAAGTTAAAATGACTTGTTTTTTTTAAACGTTAAGCTCATTTAAAAGAATTTTTAAAAACAATATTTAGTTGACAAAAAAATGATTAAGAAATTCAGTTTCCTTTTTTTACAAATAATTATTTTCCTTTCTTTAATTTTTAAATCGAATCAAAAATAAAATAGGAGGAAAAAAGTATAATATTTTAAAAAATGTGGAATTATGGATGGAGGTGGTTAAATCTTATAAAAATAAAGTTTGAAATACCTCTATTCTGATTTTTTTAAAAAAATCTTACCAATTCGGAAACTCTAAAAACTAGATGTAATTTATTAAAACATATGTTTAGAAGCTCCCCATCTCCTAATCTTAGACTAGGAAATTTATTTTAACATGGAAATGAGTGAAAACAAAGTAAATTTGGATTTTATTTCATGAAAGATCCAAGAAGCTAAAGTGTTATAAATAAAAACCTTTGTAACCTCTTGATACTTGAGCTTCCAAGTTTAAGTCTTCCCTCCTCCTTGAAGAATAGATTTAAGAACTGTCTTTTGAGTTTTTTTTTGGAGTGCCAGACGACTACTTCCTTCTTCACGTATTTATAAAGTCTTGAAAAGATTCGGGTCAGGTTTCGGTTAGGCTTTAGGTATCCATCAAGTTTCGGGTCGGTTAGGTGAAGAATCCGGGTGAAAAAACTGTTACGTCATTGATTTAAGGGGTAAAATGGTCAAAATAATAAAATTAGGCAAATCGGACTTAATTGAGGGATGAAATATGACCAAATTGAAACACATATATGAATTGTGATAATCAAGAGCAACACAGGTACCAAAATGGCATTAGTCCTAAATTTTCCAAACAGGTTATGTAAATCTAGCCACATATATCCTCTAAATCAGATACTAAAATTAAGAGAAGATACTGAAATCTAGAGAAGATCTCCAATTTTAAGATGAAAACATAAAAATCTAGAGAAGAAAATTGTAAAGCCCAAAATAAATAAGAAGTGGAATAGAAAAATAGATAAGCCTAATTTGCAAGCCTATAAAAATAATCAAATAAAAGCCCAAAAATGTGAGAAATAGACACACATTAAATAGTTAGGATGATTGTTTTTTTTGGTCAGCGACCGGGAAAAGATACTGTATTAGCTGAAATAAATTACATGTACAACTGGGATGTTAACCCACAGCACCCCTGTCCTTCATGAGAAGGCTGCTGCATACATATGGAGGGGAACTAAAGACAGTGAGCCCAGAACAAAGAGGGGGCATTAATCGTAGAAGTGAGTGAGCCACATTGTTGGCATCACTGTGTACAGCAGATTGAGTAATAGGGCATGGATTACACAAAAGACTTCTGGTCTCCGTAGTTAGTGCTGCAAAGTCTTCATTCCAATCCACGTCATCCAAAAGCCATTCCACAATTGCCACGGTATTTGACTCCAGTTGGATGGCATCATAGTTCAGGCTTCTAGCAAACTGCAATCCATGAAAGATTGCCAAAAGTTCTGCCATGAACCTTAAAATACTGACAAAAGGACAAATGAATCCTGTCAGCCATTCCCCAAGATCGTTCCTGCAAACCCCTGCACAACCATTAAGGGAGTTGCTTGACGATGATGTGCTTGCTACATTCAGTTTAACGACCCCTTTAGTCGGGGGTGACCACTGAGTTAGGGCCTTTGGGATCACTCTATGGTTCTTCAAAGCAAGAGGGTGTCTAAGGGCACCCTTAAAATTCTCAGCCAAGGCGAGGAGGCTTCTAGCTGGGTTTGTCCCTGATCCCTCCTCCCCAGCAAAGATCAAATGGTTACGCCAAGACCATAACTTCCAACATGTGATGGCAAATAACAGCGCCCAACCTTTTGACCCAACAGTAGTGTTTAGGTTGGCCAAGAGCCAATTCTCCAAATTCAAAGAAAAGAAGTTGGGGTGAAGCTGGTCTCTACTGATTGCCCTCCACAGATCCCTTGCAAAATAACAGTCCCTTACTACATGAAGGTTGGATTCAGGTACACTACAGCATCATGGACATAAATCATCGGCTGTTAAATGTCTCTTGGCCCGTGCCAGGTTTGTGAGGAGCCTCTCATACGAGAGAAGCCACAGGAATGATACAACCCGGAAAGGGCCCTTCCATCGCCAAATGACCCTCCACAATCGATTTTCCTCCCTCAAATTCTCACTTTCCATCGCACCGTAGGCAGAAGCAATAGAAAAGGAGCCTTTAGGGTCTTCTAACCATAACACTTTGTCAGGTCCCTTTTCAATCCTAGGGGGAGGTTTCGTCAAAACTGACCTCCATGCAGCATCGGTCAAAACCGGTTGTAGGGACTCCCAATCCCAGCTACCATCTTGACGTACAAAGGCAGATACCGGGAGCTTCAGGAGGCGAGTTGGAATAATCGGGTGAGATTCCACAAGAGGGGAGTCCACAATCTACCATTTGTCTTCCCAAAAAAAGGTGGTATTACCATCACCAACCTACCACCCTATGAGGTCTCTAAATCTTGGCCATACCTTGAAGAGTGCATTCCAAAGGTTAGATCCTGGCCTTCATTTTAACACCAGAGGACAACGGCCCAAGTCCTTAAAGTATTTGCCCCTTACCACTTGCACCCACAAGCAGTTCGGATTCTCCACAATTTTCCAAGCCACTTTCATCATGAATGCTGTGTTTAGCGAAGACATCTTACGTATGCCAAGCCCGCCGCTTTCCTTTGGATTACATACGGTATCCCAGTTCACAAGGTGTAGCTTTCTTTGCTCACTGGAGGACCCCCATTTAAATTGCCGATAGAGCTTGTCAAGGTTGTCACATACCGATTTGGGCAGATTCATGGATTGCATTGTATAGACAGGAAGGGCGGTGAGTACTGACTTGGCCAAAGTAATTTGGCCGGCTAGTGAGAGGTGTTTCCCTTGCCAATTGCATAACTTAGCGTTTACTTTATCCAACAGGTACCCAAAGGTAGCTTTGTTAATTCGGTTGTGGACTAGGGGGACGCCCAGATGTCTCCCAAGGTCCGAAGTAAGCTGGAATCCGAATTTGCCACTTATCCATTCAGCTGTGTGCTTGGATGTGTTGCCCGAAAAGCATATTCTTGATTTTTCAGAACTGATTTTTTTGCCGGAAAAATAGCAGAAGTTGTCAAGGCAGTCCTTTATCACTTCCACTTGTTCTTTTGACGCCTCCGCGAACAGGAGAAGGTCATCGGCAAAGAATAAGTGGGATAATTTGGGTCCGCCCCTATTTAGCTGAATCGGCTTCCAAAGCTTGTCCTGTACCGCCTTAGAGATTAGATGGCCCAACCTCTCCATACAAAGTACGAATAAGTATGGGGAGATTGGATCTCCATGTCTAATGCCCCTCGATGGTCGAAAGGGATCAGAGGCCGCCCCATTCCAGCATACCTGTAGAGAAGAGGTAGATATGCAATTCATAATCACATTTATTAGTGCCGATGGGATGCCAATACTTTCCAAGGTATCTCTAATGAAGCTCCAGCGAAGGCGATCATACGCCTTTTCGAGGTCGATTTTGATGACCATCCAACCTGAGTCTCCTTTTTTCTTCTTGAGCGAGTGGACAACTTCCTGGACAATCGTGATGTTATCTGTAATGTGCCTTCTTGGCACAAAGCTGGATTGTGTAGGTGCCACTAAATCCTCAAGAATCAGCTTGATTCTATTAACAATCAGTTTTGTGATCAACTTATAACACACGTTGCACAAACCGATAGGTCTGAACTGGTTGATGCGCTCCGGTTTATCCAGTTTTGGGATAAGGACAATCGGCGTCTTGTTCACCGACTCGTCCCACCAGTCCTGTTCCATCACCTTCTTCATATAATCAACAAGTTATGGTCCAATCAATTCCCAGTGGGCCTGATAAAAGACAGCATGGAAGCCGTCTGGACCAGGGGCCTACAGGGGGCCCATCTGCATCAGACTATCTTTTACCTCAGACTCAGAAACTGGAAGGGCAAGGCAATCAAGTCGACATTTATCAATTGGCGGGAAAGAAGTTGTCAGGGGAAAGATGATGGAGGACGGCCCTTCCTCCTGGAATAATCTCTGAAAGTAGGATAGAGCCAAGTTCCGAAGGGTAGAGTCATCCGTTTGCCAATGGTTATCCTCATCAAGTAAGGATTCTATTTTATTTCTTTTCCTTCTGATAATAGCGGAAGTATGGAAAAACGCTGTATTCCTATCTCCGTCATTAACCCATTGGCCGCGGGCTTTCTGTGCCCATAACAATTCTTCTTGGATAAGGACATTGTCCAACTCCATTCGGAGATCCACCTCCAACTCAGAAAGGAATGAGCAGGGCTTCTGTTCCAAATAGCTTTGGATGCCCTCAAGTCTCGCTAGCAGCCTCTTTTTTCGATGATGGATGTTCCCAAAGACTAATCTATTCCACAACTGCACCTTAGCTGCAAAGTCCACAGTTGCCTCTACCACACTGGATTGGGAGTTCCAACCATCAGCGACAAAGTCTTTGAAGCTAGGATGCGTGAGCCACGCAGCTTGGAAGCGAAAGGGTCGCTTCGCTTTAGGTGGTGGAAGGGACCCATTCTTGAGGAGGATGGGTCTGTGATCAGAGCATAATAGGGGAAGATGTAATACTGATGCTTCTGGATATGCAATTCGCCAAGCATCGTTGCATAAGAATCGGTCTAATCTCGCTTGTCTTCCTCCCCCTTTCCACGTAAACTGGCTTCCAGAAAAATTAAGGTCCAACAGATTGGCTTTAGATACACAGTTTTGGAAACCAACATTGGCCTTCCCATGTCGACTGAGTTTATCCCTTCTCTCGCTGCCTTCCAGAACCGCATTGAAGTCCCAGGCTAAAAGCCATGGCTCCTGGATGTGTTCCCCAAAGGCTTCGATATTTCTCCAACAATATTACCACCATTTGCTTTGCGGGCTTGCGTAAACCGCTGTGAATAGAAAGGCAGAATTTTCCAAGCTAACTCTGGCATGGATGAATTGGGTGTGGTTGTGCAGGATTGCTACAGAAACATTATTAGTATTCCATAGCAACCACACACCTCCAGCAAATCCTCGGTCTTCGATTCTATGTGAGCTGGAGAAAGACAGTCGCCTGATGATTCGCCCCGCCTTTGAACCACTGACTCTGGGTTCCACGATCACAGCAACTTCCGGCCGGTGATTCTGACATAATTCTCTAAACATTCTGGTGAACTGTTGTTTCCTTACCCCCTAGCAATTCCACATAATAATAGGAAGCATTAACTTAACTGTATAAACAGGGGGGGTTACAGGGGACCATCCTATTGCTTGGAGTGGAGACTTGAAGTCTCCATCAACATTGCTGTCGAGCCATCCATGAAGCCTTCAGGGGGCTGCATAGGGATAGTTGTTGAGCTTGGGACACCATGCAAGCTTCCGTAATTCGGTTGCCCAGGGTCAGTTTGAGCCACCTCCATTGGACGTGGGTTGGATACAGAATTGGTTGGGTGAAGGGGGTTAGGGGGTTTGCCCAATAGAGGCTGTGGCGTCGGGTGGACCTCCATGGCGGAAAGGGTAGGGGGATTAGGTGAGGAGTAATGACAGGTTGGATTCGGGGAACTGATGATCTGGTACATATCTCTGTGATTAGCTTCAGTTAGAGCAACCGCAGAGTGTGAGGGCAGGTTGTGTTTCTGGGGTTGGGACTGAGAAGATGAGGGGTGGGCTTGATTATTAGCTTGGTCTAACTGGTGGTGTTGGAGGGGGTGGGTCCGGTGGGGGCCTTGGGTTGGGTTTTGGGTGCTTTATTGGAGATGTCTTTAAGTGGAAAGCGGGGTGGTTTTTGAGTGGTCTTATTTTTGGAAATTTTTGGGTTACTTGGGCTTCTAGTGTTGGGCTTGGGCCGAGGGCCTTTGTAAGTGAATGATGGGCTTGCTTCTGGGCTGATGGGGGTGGAGTTGTCTTTCTCCTACAAGCAGAAGTCTTCACCATCTAGGGTTTGGAACCTATTGGTCGTTCGGGGCTGCGCCGCCGGTGTAGGGGCAGGGGACTGGCTATCTGCAGGCCTCTTGGTCGGCCTCCTCGATCTCCGGGGTGCATTCATCCACTCCCCACAGTCCTCTGAATTGGAGATAGGACTTTGGGAAGGGGTGGCCTGGTCGGCACTAGTGTTGCTTGGGGGATCCTGGTTCGTAGTAGCTGAGGGATTCTGTGCTTGGACTGGGGGTCGCATTGGTGAGGTTGAGGGGCACATCGCCGATTCGTGACCCACCAAACCACAGGTCGGACAGATATGGGGCAGGCCCTCGTATACTACCTTATAGCTCTCGCCGTCCAAGGTCACTGTCCCCTTCAACGGTTTGGAGATATCCACACTTACTGCGACTTTAGCGAACTTGCCCCGGGAGGGGTTGTCCACATTCCTTTCCAATTTCACAGTAGATCCGACAAGATTCCCCAAGGCCCTTAGTATCCGAGAGTGATACTTGTTGAGAGGAAAACCCAGTAGTCGAATCCAGGTGGCCACTTTCTCAATTTTGTTAGATGAAGCTCTGAATTCTTCTGTCCACGGCTGAACGGTTAAAGTCTGCCCATAGATTGACCATGGGCCTTCAAGCATAGCGTGGTAGCAGTCCTCAAGATCCCAAAATCTGACAACATAATAGTTGTTTTCTAGATCAATAAGTTTGATGGGACCTTTGGGTTTCCATAGAGACAGCAACTTCGTTTGCAAAGCTTTGAAACCAATTGCTCTTCCCAAAAGTTTTACCACCACAGCTTTTTCACACGGTTTCTTTAGGCGAGCAGCGAAAGTGTCGGATAGTTTAACAACCTTTTCACCATTTTCCTCGACGATCGTTACATCCCCGTCCTCATACTCTGCTTCCTCTTCCTCTTCCCAGGGATCCTCAATGATTGGGTCAGCAGATCCTGCAACCATATCCCGGTAGCTGAACTTGGGATCCTCCATGGTGACATCCGGTGGCATCGGAATCTGTTGGTTCTGAGGAATCGGAGGGTCGATTGTCTCAATCCTCACCTTCTTTAAGCATCTCTCATCGTCTAGCACCTGAATGTTGATCTCCTGAGGTTTTTCGCCGGGAAGGGCTCCCTCAGCCGCGATCAGTGGTGGAGTCACCGGAGTAGGGTCCTCTGGTGGGGTTGGGTTTCTTGCTCGAGCTCGATCCTTATCTCTCTCTCTAGAGCGAGAGCGATCTCTCGCCCTCTCCATTGCGATGGTAGCTCACGGCAGAGTCAGCCACAAGTAGGAGTGAATGGTTACGGATGATTGTAATCGCAAATAGTTTTGCTTTCCATCCTTAGGAATGCATACTATTCTCTTTATCAGCCGTATAATAATATATATCCAAATTGGTACGAAAATATTCCATATGTGCAACTATGGTTCAATTGCCAATAGTTCTATTATTTATAGGAAAATGACAACCGCAACTTTCAGAAAACATGGATGGACGAGAGTTCTCCTTCCTTGCCGTGTTAGTTAGCTTTAAGGACAATTAATCCATTTTAAAATTTATCAATCACTATCAAACAAAGTTGGCTACACAAGCAATTGAGGCCCTATATAGATCTCTCTCACGAATATAATGCCACTCTCAGATAATATAATTTGTCTAAAACGACGACTGACGGTGATGTTCAACCAAATTCCGCTCCTCTAGATTTTCTTTTATTCTTCTTGGAATATCTCTGCAACATGCATGGGTTTGAATTTTTCAGAAATCCTGGTCGGTCAAAATGTTGAACACAAGTCCAAGTAAGACACTCGGGTGAGGTATAAATTAAAAGAGTTTGTTTTAGTTAATTAATCTTAATTAGTTGCTATTCATAACCAGTAATTATGGGGCCGCTTCTCCCGTGCTAAGTAATCCGTGGTTTATGGTTAAGTTTTAAGAATTTAAGCGATTGCTTGGTTAATGAGATTATCAATTTCGCATTCAGTCCACAAAGCGCCCATTACCTCTAAAAGAATTATTGGATGGACCAATTAGTCCAATGATCAATGATCATGTTTAATGACAACAAACACATGCATAAGATATTTTGTGCGTCGTATCATAGGTTTTGGAACCTGGTACTACATTACCAAATAAGATATTTTTTTCATAATAAATATGCCCGTGTTTTTTCTCAGCAAATGCTGAAAATAAAATAGAATTATAATCGTTTATCACTGTTCATAAACATCACAATGTATATTTAGTTACAAATTAATCTGTTAATATAGCTATTAAAACATGCTACGCTTGAGTGTGTGGATGGAGGAACCTTCCGATTGCACTGTCAATTATGCCTATTTAACTATTAAATCACATTGAACTACTCTTTTCCTTTTTTGGACTCACATTGAGCTTGTATGTGAAAGTGTAGAAGTTGCAATATTAAATTCGAAGGTGCGAACTGCGTCTAAATTTGTCCTCATCTTATTACGAAAGCCCTTCTATTGCTTAATAAAGTTCTTCCCCCTCCAGTTTGGAAATAGTTCTATTTTGGTCCCTCATTTTAACAATGGGTTACTTTTTTTTGAGAATCTTCGACAACACATATCTTTCCTCTATAATTAATAAAATTATTAAGGTACTAAAGATGCAGGTCCTGCAAATATTCCTCGGGTCTCTCGTTTTTAGGCGATTTATTTATATATATTCATAAAATATCGATAATGAGATGTAGCATAGGTGGTCTCGTTTTTTAAGAGTACTTCAATACATTGTGTCTAGGATTCTTTTACACGATCCAACAGGCAATAGTATTAACTCCTTCTTTGTTTGATACTCCCTCCATTCCGAAATAATTGACGTTTCAAGAAAAAAAATTTGTTCATAAAAGATTTTCTCTTTGCAATTTTCAATGATCATTAATTGAGTTTTTTCATACTTTTCCTTTACTTTATATAACAATTATATTTAAATTATCTACTTTTATTAAAAGTGAAATAAGGGCAAGTTAGTCAAATAATCCTAGATTCTAGGCTATTGATTATCTTCCTTAAATGCCAATTATTCGGAATGGAAGGAGTACTTATAAGTATTATGTCAACTTGAGGGACCAAATTAAAATAAAACCAAATTAGAGGGCCAAAATCTAAATTGGTGCTGAAAGAGAGGGCTAAAAGACTTATTAATCCCAATACTGTTGATGATGATGACTTACCGATAGACCTGGCAATTCGTGTTGACGGGTCGGGTTCGTGTCGGGTTGAACAGGTAAACAGGTTTCAATTTCTCAACCCGTACCTGACCTATTTAATAATCGTGTCGTGTCGTGTCAACCCGTTTATAATCGTGTCGGGTTCGGGTTGACCCGCGGGTTACCTGTTAACTCTAGGAAGTCTACGGATTTGTTTGGAATTTGTCTATTTTGCACATTTTTGAAGCAAATAGGTATATAATTAGATTTGTTATATATTAAATATAATTATAAATTGTAGAATCATAATATAATATTATTTTAAATCATATATAACAATAGTTTTGGATAATTTTGATAATTTTGGCCTTAAATATTAAACAAGTCATGTATTAAATTAGTAAAATATATAGACACTGAATATAATCGGGTCATAAATAGGTACCCATCGGGTTGGAGGGTCAACCCGCGACCTGACCTGCTAATTTTCGTGTCGTGTCGGGTCAACCCATTTAATTAAACGGGTTAGAAATCTCTGATCTATACATGTTAATTTCGTGTCAGGTTCGTGTCGTGTTGTCGTGTCGAAACCTGTTTTGCCAGGTCTACTTACCGACACTTTTGCCTTAGAATAGTTTAATGGGATCAGATAATAATCAAATGGTGAGTTATCAATTTTTAAAAAAACTGATATAGAAAGTTCCCCCGCTCTCAATTTCAAGTGATAGTTCCTAGGAGACTAACTCGGAAAATGACCCCCCGCCTGGAAAAAATAAAAAAGAAGAAGAAGAAGAAAACTTAGAAAGTGACAACTGCATAGATGAATGAAAACCAAAACTTAGAAAATGACCACCGCATAGTGCATAGATGAATGAAAACCAATATATTTTTACTATCAGTTAATTTAGAAAGGAAATATTTCACCAAAAGAAAAATTTAGAAAGGAAATAAGAAATTGTAGAATCTATACTATCAATCAAGGATTATAATTTATAACCATTGACATTTGGTCTTCAAGACAAAATCAATTTTGTTAGTGATGATATCAAAACCATCCTCTTCTTTCTAGGAAAACAAAAGAAATGAGTAATACTTCAGTTGTTTATTATATTGTTAAATCCTGATTATTTTTGGTCTCAACTACTTTTGTGATCACTCATCAGTGTCATATCATGCACCTTTGATTAAAAAAAAGTGTCATATCACACATCTGTTAAATGTTTACGTCCCCACTTGAAAATTAATATATTCACTTTCGCTATCTGTATTTCCAGCCGAACTGTTGATGTGTTTCTGTTCAAAATAAATAAATAAATAAAAAGAACTGTTGATGTGTCCCTTCTCTCTCCATTGTTCTCAACTCCTACAAGAACAGCAAGGGGTCTGCATTCTCCACTACATTTTGGTTTCTTCGAAACAAGTTAGGAATGAAGACAATTTCCAGTGGAGTCTCGAATATAAGACAATATATTGGGACTTCTTTTAATAAAAATTAAATAAGTTAAGTCATAACTCTATCTTTATAAAAAAAGAGCCTTATGTCCTATTGGGATACTTTTAATATCGCGGAAGTTATACGTCTTATCTCTTTTGTCCATTCTTTTGGAACTAATGGATGCAGGCAATATATTTTGAAAGAAAATTGCGTCGCAAACGGGGTCTTAGTTTTTTTGATATACCGAACCACCGTGACTTTATTCATTTATACCCTACCCAAGCAAGTGGCTTCTTTTGTCGACAAAAAAAATTTATTTACTAATATGAGGTTAGTTTTATTGGTGAGATTTGGTTTTGCTTGATTATATCTCGGATTTGAGTCTTTCCATATATAAAAAATCATCATTGAAAAATTCATCTATCATAAACAGTTGCACGATTTGGGTTGAATTTAAATTAGTCGGGTCAGTATACCCAATGGGAAACAAAACAAAATGATTTTTTTTTCAAACAAAATGGAATTATTTGAAGCATCTCAAAGCATGAGTATACGTTACCCCACAATAGAGGTGATTTTAAGTACACTTTTGATCTCTTTCATTACTTGTGATTTTTCAGGCTTGCCTATAGTCATTAACATAACTACACGTGCGGGCCTCAAAAATTTGTCTCTCTTTATCATGTACTCCGATGATAAAAAAAGAAAAACTAAACAAATAGAATTAGTATTAAAATTCTTTTCAGTGCACTGAAAAATAATTATAATTTTTGAAGTCTGATCAGGTCAACAAATGAAGCACCTAGACTAGTTGTGGCGCCAATATGGTTCATATATATATATATAACAAAATTTTATGATTTTGAAACTTTGACCAGTTAATCGCATTCTTCAACTTTATTTTTGCTTTCTGTTAATCACATTCACCATGTACGAACTGTTTCATCATCTAATTAATAGGAATATCCCATTCTCAAAAAGAAAAATCCCCGGAAACTACAATTATTATTAAGTGCCTCATCTGATTTTTTTTTTTAATTTCTTTTGAGAATGGGCGTTTCCCATCTGATTAATTGGTCTAGATCTGCGAGGCTCACAATTTTTGTTGCAGACATACTATGCAAAAAATAAGCCTTCCAAGATGTATTAAAGGATGCAACCGATAAAGTCAATGCCGAACAACCCGAAGTTAAGTTTAATGAAATCCATTGACGAATATAAGTTTCTTAATTTGTCATAATCCCTAAGGGCAAACTAGTTCATTAAGGACTGGAATTTGATCGAGTATCATAAGGCAGGCATATTTATTAGCTAGTTGTTAAGGACTAAAATTCGAGCATCATGGTCGACAATCTCTAATTGACGTAATGAGTTGTAATCTCTAATTAACGTAATGCGTTGTATTCTAAACTTTCGGGTCGTATAAGGAAATATATGACGGTCAAGAAATAAGCTATTATTAATTTCTACGCAAATCTTTGTCGGTAGTATTTGCTTTTAATATCCATCCTCCTACAAGGTCATCTCTTTGCTTAGTCAAGTTCTCTACTTCGACAAAGCGTAATGATTTTTTTTTTTAGTTTAATTTCTTGTCATTAGTCGTTACTATATATATGCTCAGTCAAATTGAACCAAAAAAATTAAATATAACACATCTCAGTTAAATGCGTTGACTGGATATCGCGATTTCTATGTTTGTCTAGCGATAGTAATATAAAATGCAAAAACTAAAAATGAAACAAGATAGATGGAAAGTCGACTATTAGGTTTTTTTTTGGGTTATCTATCATTCTATTTCTCTTAGCATGTATATATACGAGGAAGCAATTTTTTTTCGTAGATTTATATATATGGGTATTCCATCATCCTTTTATACTGTAAACTGTGCAAAAGAATAAGGCATCGATTCTCTCATTGTCAGGATTAATAATTAATATTATTAGCTTCAAATCCTTCAATCGCCCAAACAAAAAAAGAAGCTTCGAATCCTTCAAAAGCAAGCTTTACCTGATAAACGAAGGGGCCATAACTAAGGTAAGAATGTAATGGACAACATTATGGTCTTCATAACTCACCATTACTATATTTATACTTGTTTCTGAATTTGGGGGGGCCTGCCCCTGCTTGCCCCTTCCCCAGATCTGTCCCTGCATACAACTAAATCCGGTCATAGATGGAACCAACGACGTTAAATCCCACTAACCATGGGAAGTGCTATTGTGCTACATAAGCAATGGCAATACACAGTTCATTAACAAAGAGAATACAGTTCGTGACAAATAGTGCAAAACAAGGGAGCGACAGGAAAGATCCAAGTTTTAAGAAAAATTTGACTTTAGTTCCTAATTTTAGCTTTATAGTTTATATAAAATTTTAATGTACATGATCTTTTTTTCTTCTTGAAGAATAGGTTTAGAGTTGCATCCAGTAACTCTCTACATATACAATCAAAACTTTAAAGATAAGATGCTAATTTTTTTGATATAAAAGATAAGATGCTAATTTTTCCAAAATATATTATTACTAAAGGTATTCATATAAAAATATTTAATATATAGTATTTAATTACCCTTTCTTATTTTATCAAAAAAACTGAAATTTTCCGGATTCATGATAAAATGGGCATCCTAATAATTGCTATTAAGGTTACAATAATTGCATTATAAATTGGTTCAAGGGAATATTCAATAAAAATATTAAGCCAAAAAGGTATGGAAGCAAGAAGCCTATGATACTGCGTTGAATCAAGAAGTCGAGGCTTGGAGAACTTGACAAGTGGATTTGTAGTACTTAGAGGAGTAGAAATGGGTTTGGTATCCTACATATCCCTATACGAAGAAACAAATCATGAACATACTTCTACTCGGACAAAACCAACCTAGAGGGGCCTTTGACAACCTCAATCCTTGGAAAATAATTAAGAGCACCAAAGTCGTGAAGAGAAAATTCAATGCCAAGATCATGTACCAGCTTATCCATGATAGAAGAGTGACTTCCTATTAAAACAATATCATCAACGTAGATGAGAATTAGGAGAGTAACTGAACCTTGGTGATAGTAAAACAAAGAGGAGTCGCTTTTAGAAGAATGAAAGCCGTGCTCCTGTAGCAATTGAGCAAGGCGGGCATACCAAGCCCGCAATGCCTGGCGCAAACTATAAAGAGACCCCTGCAGTTTGCACACAAAATCCAATTTATCAGCATCAACAAAGCCCTATGGTTGAGCCATATGGACAGCCTCACGGAGAATACCATTTAAGAACGCATTCCGGACTTCAAGATGGCCAATACATCACTTGTTGGTCACGACAAGAGATAAAATCACACGAATAGCAGCAGGCTTGATAATGAGGCTGAAAATCTCCTCAAAATCATGCTTATCTAGCTGATGAAACCCCCTGGCAACGAGTCTAGCCTTGTATCGTTTTAGAGAACTATCTGCCTTGAGCTTAGTTTTAAACATCCACTTACAACCAACAACGTTAATGATGGGCAGCCGCGTACCAAACTCCAAACCACTTCAAGGCGGCACCTGACAAGGTCCTTTGAAACAGTTGGGCCATCAGTTCGTTGCCCAATCCCATTAGCTGCAGCATCCTCACATAAATCTTCAAATGGGTTTTTGGGCACCCAGTTCCGTTGAACTCTTCTATGTCAGGCATCTTGAATTTTTCGGGCAAGCGGGCACCAGGGAATAACGACAGACTGCCCAAGTTCCAGTCATCTTCCTTCAGCTTGATGTTCTTCACCACTTCTTCCAATATCCTAAGTCTTTCCTTGTCATCCTTGAGCTCTTGCATCACCGATTCATTGTTGACATCCACCACTCCGTTATTCTTAATTCCCATCTTCGAACTNGGGGGGGGGGGGGGGGGGGGGGGGGGGGGGGGAGGTGGGCAAAAAGGGGCTCAGGCCCCCCTAGATTTTAATTCTTATATAAAATAATGGGAAAATATCACTAGTTGAGGTTTAGCCAAGTGGTTTGGCCTCCCTATTTCATGTGAGAGATCTTCAGTTCGATTAGCTTCTACGCCTGAGCAGTTTTTTTTCCTTAACCCAAAAAAACCCAACAAAGCCCAATATATATAAAAACTGGCCCCCCTAACTAAATTTCCTGGATCCGCCCTTGCATGTCGGGGTCCCTTAGCATGGCATGCGTCTCCTTAATCATAGCCAATTCTTCGGCTCCGATCTCAGTCATATTGCGCTAAAATCCAAAAGGTGTGTGTAAAGGTTCCGAGTACCCGTGGGCCTCTCATCTCGGCACTCACAGTACTTTTTCTGACTTTTTTTTTGTGTTTTTGGGTTTTATGAAATAAAAAAGGTACTCTATCTATATTTACTTGGATTCACAATAATCACATAAATGTACACACCACATATTGATTCATAATGCATGTGATGCTCAGGGTATGCAGTTGGTTGGGGGCCAAAGAACCGTCGCTATGCGATAGCTTGGCCTACTCACATGTGACGTAGGACGTCGCGTGAGGTCTCTGGCCTATTAACCCCTATCATTTCTAAACGGTGAGAAATGGGTTCACTCTGGCCGATAACCCCGTAGGACGGTATTTACCGGACCAGGATCCCCTCAACCTTTTATGGTAAGAGCTTCACAACATAAGAGATGAATGCAAGACACGTACATGACAAACGAAAGGCATATGTTTAGCAATGATTGCACATGATCTCTTAAACCCTCTATGTCCCCAGTGGAGTCGGCAACTGTGAATACCCGACCCAAAATGCATTGGGCGTATTCAACACCTTCTTCTTAACCGTCATCCATGTCTTTGGAGTCGCCACTTGAATTTTAATGAGGGGCAAAATACAAGGAAAATCCTCCATTAGGCAACCAATGACTCTTTAAGGCAACCGATAGCGAACCAAAGACATGGATCCGAGGGTTTGTCACGGATGGGAAGGTGTTAGGAACCCATCCATGTTTCGGCGAGATCATGTACAATTAAGGATCAATACATGCCATGCACAAACAACACAAAACAAAAGTAAAACAGAAATTAAAAGATAAAACAGAAAATAAATAAATAATTGAGCTTGCATTTCAATCCACCAGAAACTGCCTACGTACCCCCTATTATGGGTTCAAAGCTCACGTAGTTCTTACATGCATCACATAAAAATCACATCAACATCATCATCACGTCACAGCAGCAGTCAATCAATAAAATTAGAACGAGTTACCTCTTGTAGCCCTCCTCTCGCTCCTATGCACTTACCACTCCCGCAACAGAATCTGGGCAAAATTTCAACAGGGAATTCGAGGTAGAAGGAGGCCGAACTGGTGTCTTTCCTGAACAATTAGCTTTCCAGGGACACTAAGATCGCAGCAAATCGACGTCTACAGCCCCAGATATGGCCTAAATACTGAGACTGCCTCCACTGGAACCTTCCTCTCGGGTTTAGCACTTCTCCTCCAACGGTTTGCTTGAATCCGCCTCCTTCTTCTTCTCTTCTTGGTCACCTGCTACTGGCTCCTTACTACTCCTCTCTATGAAATTTCTTCAGAATTTCGACCCTTGAAAGGGTTCCTAAGCTTGGAATCAAAGAAGTTTTCCAAGCACCTAGCTTATGTGTGTATAGAGAGGGAAGAGAGAAAATTGGTGAGTTTTTAGGATGAATGGGGTCCTATTTATAGTGCTCTTGGTGCCTGGACGTCCACTCTAATCCTAGGGTAGGAATTGAATCCCTAGATCCAACGGTTGATGGCTCCTAGATCGAATTGGAAATAAAATCATTGATTTAACCTCCAAGTCGGATTTTTCCTGTTTTCTAACCCGTAACTTACACGCCAAATTATGACTTGTAGAAGACGAAATTAGACTTTATGCCCTTCTACAAAGTTCTGGATAATTCTCCTAACTTTCTGTACATATAAAGTTCTCTTGATTTGGACTTTTGTAGCTCAATTTATTTTTGTATGCACTATATTATAGTATGGGTTTTATTTTCTCACTCCTAGCAAAAAAAGTAGGCCTGGGTCGGTGCAGAATTTCTGTGCGGTTGGGCCAAATTTAAATAATTACTGCTCCTAATCCACCTGGCCAAAAATTATGAACTTTCTATTAAAAGAAATCCCTAAGAGTCTAGTTTCATCTCCAACTGGTTTCACATCAATTGGATCTCTGGATCTTCCGGAATCGTTAATTAAGTGGGCTATGCTCACTGCAGAAAAAGTTTCCAAAACAGGAGCTCTTGAGTACCAAGGCTTGGCGGTCATCACGACATGATCGCCATGGCTTGGCAGTCTTCTGTGCATGTCCGCTGGGCCTGGCAGTCACCTCGACATGACCGCCGAGTCTGGGTTATTATTCACGTTCTTCCTGTTTTGTCCGGGTTTTTCTGTAGTTCCGATTTTAATCCGATTCTTGCACAAGAGTCAAAATTCCTCTTTTTCACCCAAAAATATCAATATTTCATCAAATTAGATTCTTGAAACACTCTAGCCTAATATCAAATCATCTCATTAATCATTAGGTGCAAACATATCTAAAATCTAAAATAAAAAAATATTCGTGGGTCAAATTTGGATGTTCACAGGTGCTACCGATCAACAGCCCTACAGTAGAATGTTTGTTATCCAGGTACATTATGATACCAATTCTGAAGTTTGTTTAAGTGCTCCTCAGAATTACAAACAGGTTGTGTACCATTATACAGTTTTCTTTAAACAAAGCCTAAGGCTTACAGTATACATGATATAGCAAGACAACACATATCACAAGCACGGCAATACAACTCACAGTTGTTTTACATAGCATTTTAGCACATAAGCAACAGGTACACAAGACAGTCAATAGCATGCAGCATACTCAGCAAGTAGTACTATCTAACCATACCAACACGTATTCGCATACAAGTATATAAGTCTTATAGAGTCACCTCAATTATGATGACACCTGCCTGACCAGCACCAGATCCTGCTGCTCCCGAGTTATGTCTTGTGCCTAAACACATAGACACCATTATCACACAAAAGAACTAAACAAAAACATGCATACTCGTGCAATGCAACCGTGAGTTAAATCCAGCCCGACTAATATATTATACGGTTCAGGACCAAGCCCACCATTCTATTTCCTTTCACGAAACTAGGTCTCCATGCCACGGGCCTAAGGTTCACAGGCTTAAAGTCCAACTAAGTCCAAATATCAATTGGGCCAAAGCCCGCATCATTTTTGGGCCTAAAGTGCAAACCACAAATCCAAAATAGAACCCACACATGTCCTTGGGCTCAAAGCCCACTTATATTAAGTCCAATTGTTATATTGGGTCATAACATTTTATTACTAGGCCTAGACCCAATTTTGTCTAATTCCCCTTTAAATGTTTTACCCGGGCCCAAGTTATCCGTCCTAGAGGTTCTACCCGCGTTGGACAAACCGGCTACGTGTCACACACTTCTCGCTCTCGGTTTCTACTATGTACAGTTTAAATACATAACCCAATCCGAAGATAAAAGTACATCATAAACCAATCCGAAGATAAAAGTACATGCCATGTACGGAATTAAAACACATCAAAAAAGATTCCTTTAAAGCCGTAGAACAAACTGCCACGCCGGAACAGAAACCCGAGACGCCGGACTCCGGTCAATCCTCGCCGAAAAATTCTACAATAGTCCCAAAAACAACCTCCAAAGAAATCTGCCTACATAGCGTGCAAAACAACAATCAATACACTCCCATGCGTACAGTCATGCCGAATTCAAGGGGAAAGAGAATTAAGAGCTTACCGAAAAATTGATCCATGCACAAAAAGCCTCGAATTCAAGGAGCAACACCGAGTTAAGCAACACCTCCCCTGCCCGGAAACAAAAACACCAACCCGAGCACGACCAGAAACCACCACAACTCACTACTGGAAAAAGACCACCATTAATCCACCAGAACCTGCAAAAAAAGAAGGAAGGGAGAGGGAAGCCATAACTTACCAGAGGAGCAGAACCGTTCCCACAGCAGCGGATCCGTAATCCAAGGTCTCGGATCCACACAACCACCTCAACCCGAGCTCCTGCAACTCCCTACCAGAAACAACAGAACACAACCTGAGCACAGCACCGCCGAGCCACTGTCGAAGACAAACCACCAGCAGCAACACCAAACGCGCACACGAGGCCCAATTGCAAAGTAAATCGGTAACAACATCGAACCACCACCTGAAACAACCCACAGAAGTAAAACACGCCCGATTAGAAACCCAACCGAGAAAACAGAGAGGTAAAATAAAGAGAGAGAGTTCGCGACAGCATACCGGAGTAGATGGCGGTGCGACGACTCGATCCAACCCCGAGCCTTGTCACGCGAGCGCAGGCCGAGGCAACCTCGGTTCCTCCATCACAAGTCCGTCCATGAGCAGCTCTCTTCCCCTGCAGACGTGATCACGACTACGATTTTTTTTTGATGTAACCGACCTTTCATTGATGATAAGAGAAAATACAGAGGGACAAACAGTCATAAAAAAGATGACTTTCACTCCACAATTACACCAGGACGTGCAAGAGTAAAGTTACAGTTATAAACAAATACAAAAACAAAAATCAAAGCATGAAGGACTTATACCAAAACAGGTCTACATACTGGACCACACCAAGATAAAATACTTTCTGCTCTATTGAGAACAACTGGCAATTCATATGCAAAATTAGGTTGCCATGCCTTGAACCAAATCACGGCTCTGAACAACACCTTATCCAACATCCTGTCCCAATTCACATCCTTCTCCTCAAAGACCTTCTTATTCCTAGCTAACCAAAGATTCCAAATAACCACGAAAAATATCACAATCCATGGGGCTCTTGCTCTATTAGATGCCATTAAACCCATCCATTGAAAAACAAGCTCTTCCAAGTTGCATGGAGAAGCCCAACGAATCCCTCACCAATCACAAATTTTACACCAAATACTCCAGGAAAATTTGCAATTCACGAAAAGATGATCAATTGATTCGATTTCATCATGGAAGAAAGAACACATAGCATTATCACCTGATAGTATATTATTGCGCAACAAAATCCCTTTCACCGCAAATCCCTTGCTGCAAAGCCATCCAGAGAAAACATTCCACCTTGAAAGGTGCACACCCAAACCAAATCCATAGTTTTCCACTTTTTGAAAACAGGTTATTAGCTAGGTACCCATAACCTGGCTTAACCGAGTACTCCTCTTTCTTCTCTTCTAACCACACCCACTTATCTGATACTCCACCACAAACTGATAAGCTCTGCAATCTTCTCCTTATATCTTCACACTCTTCAATTTCCCACTGATACAACATCCTTCTCCAAGTAAAATTACAAATCCATCTCCCATTATCATACGACACCACCTCAGCAACAACCGCATCAGGATTGGTAGAAATAGAGAATAGTCTCGGATGTAAATCCTTCAAAACCTCCCCCCTCCCCCCCCCCATCCACTTATCCTTCCAAAATTTAAACTTCCTTCCATCATCGACCTTCATACATATTCTATTCCTTATCCCTACCGAACCACCACGCATATCTTCCCCAGAATCTACAATATTGCGCCACACCACAGATGCCCCAATTAAATCAAATGCTGGCCATGTAGAGTCTGATCCCCTACTGTACACATTGTGAACAATCTTGGCACATATAGGACTCTGATCAGATCTGGAATCAACATTGACATATCTCCACATCCACTTGAATAACAGGCATTTCATCAAAATATTCTCAATACCCAACCCCCCAATTCCTTAGGCTTAGCTATTTTCTTCCAAGCCACAAGGCACACTCTTCGTTTCTCTTCTGTTCCACCCCACAAAAAATTTCTCTTCAAGTTTACAATTTTCTTAGCCACACCCTTAGGTAACTTAAATAAGGATAAGTGGTAAATTGGAAGATTACTCAACACTGATTTAATTAACATAACTCTCACACCAAGAGAAAGAAACTTACCCTTACAAGCAGCTAATCGGCTCTTTATTCTTGAAATCACTGGATCCCAAGCATTAGTCCTCTTCATATTCCTCCCAATATTCAGCCCTAAGTAAGAAAAAGGCATTTTCTCCACCTTACTGAATAATAAATCTGCCAACTGCAGCACTCTTTGATTCGGCATATTAATTCCCACCACAGAACTTTTATGGAAATTAATACTGAGCCCAGATAATAATTCAAAATATCTCAACACTCTCTTTAAATTCACAAGAGGCTCCTCCTCTTTCGGGCAAAAGAACAAAAAGTATCGTCTGCAAATTGAAGCAGAGACGCCTCAACATTATTAATTCTCAAGTCTTGAATTATCCCTTGACCCATTGCTTGATTAACTAAACAGGTAAGCCCTTCTGCCATGATGTTGAATAAGAAAAGAGATAAAGGATCTCCCTGTTTCAATCCTCTAAAAGCAGTGAAGTCATCTGAAGGGCTCCCATTTAATAGAACAAACAATTTCGTGTAGTTAATGCATCCCCAAATCCATTTTCTCCAACAAGCACCAAACCCCATAGCCTCCATTTGATCCATAAGAAAAGTCCAAGATATAGAATCATCTGCTTTCCTAAAGTCTATCTTTGACATGATAACTTTTCTTCCACTTTTTTTCAGCTGATGAACAATCTCTGAAGCCGATAGTACACAATCTAAAATCTGTCTACCTTCAATAAAAGCATGTTGGTTTGGACTGATCACCTCCTGTAATACATCCATCATTCTTCGACTCAAAACCTTTGCCACAATTTTATAAATCCCATTAATAAGGCAAATAGGTCTAAAGTCATTAAATCCCTCTGCATCCGATTTCTTAGCTATTAAACACAAAAACCCACAATTGATTCCCTTGGAAAGTCGCCCCGTCCGAATAAATTCACGGATCAAGTCCATAAGGTCCTCCTGAATTAGCATCCAGGCTCGCTTAAAAAAATTCATGTTTAGCCCATCCGGGCCTAGGGCTTTATTTCCATCACATTCCCAAATAGCATTCCTTGCTTCATCTACATCCAACGGTGTCTCCAATAAATCTGCCTTCTCCTTCGAAATCTTGTTCACAGGAATATCTCCCCATTTAAAGCCCGAATTCGAAGGCCGATTGAAGATCTTCCCAAAATAACTCTTAGCAGCCCTTTTGATCTGAGAGGGTTCCTCCAAAACCTCTCCCTCATCTTTAATTTGCCTAATACAGTTCCTTCTTCCTCTATTGCAGGCATTTAAATGAAAAAACCTAATATTTCTGTCTCCAAGTTTCAGCCACTTCACTCTTGATTTTTGCCTCCATAAACATTCTTTTTGCTTTTGGCGCTTGAATAAATTCACCTTCCATACCCCATCAGCCGCCTTTCTTCCTCATTCAAAACTCTATTATCTGTCACTCTATCCAATTCTTCAATCTTCTTCTTTAAGACAGAGATATCCATGTCAATATTTCCAAACTCCCTTTTATTCCATTCGCGCAGTAGCCTTTTCACCACCCCTAATATTCTAACCAGATTAAATCTCCCAGGATATTCAGCACAAGCTTTAGACCATATTTCCTTCAAAAATTCATCAAACTTCTCATGAGAGAGCCAACAATTGAGAAACTTGAAAGGTCTGACCCCCCAATCTTTCCTCTCCTGCCCAATAATGATCGAGCAATGATCCGATCCATCCTTGTCCTCCAGCCACAAGTGAATTGATGGAAACAAATAGAACCATGAAGGGTAAAAAAATGCCCGATTAATTTTACTTGCAGCCCTATAATTTCCCCAAGTGAAGAGCCTCCCCTGCAATTCCACCTCACATAGCTCATTATTATGAATGAAATCTCCAAAAGCACGAGCTTCCCTTTCACTAATGCGACCATTAAGCCTTTCACACGGTTCAAGTATCTCATTGAAATCACCAATCATAAGCCATGGCACTTGAGACCCTCTCAACACAGCAGTCATCAATTCACCCCACAGATTAATTTTGTCCTCCTCTAATCCCGGTCCGTAAACACAGCAAATACCTACATTTATATTTCCACGAAACTGCCCATCTACAGCAATCCAGTGACTACCTGAAGCTCTTCTATTTACAGTGAAGCAATCAACCTCCCAAAGAAGAGCTAAACCCCCTGAGTTTCCAACTGCCCCAACCGACTCATAATCAAACATACCCCCACCCCAGCACCTAGCAAAATCACCCTGACTTCACCCCGAGCACTTAGTTTCACAAAGAAAAATGAATTTAGCATTAACCATCACCATCAATTCTCTAATACTCCTCTGCTTTGAACTCGCCCCATACCCCTCACATTCCAGGATATCATATTAAACATATAAAAAGTAAAAGAACACGACAACTAACCCGTGTAATACGAGCTACTGAACCTCTCTTCCATCTGCCCAATCCGTCCTTTCCTTCTCACATAAGGCTTCCATAGCTTGTTCTACCTCATTCCTGGTTCCAACAATCTTCAAACCTTGCTGCTCAGCAATCTCCATCGACTTCTCCACCTCATTCTGTTTAAACTTAGGAGCCGCTTCCATAAAACTCTTAACCCGACGATTCCCAGCCTCGATATCTTTATCTTGCATGGAGCTTTCTCTAGATAGTAACGGTCTAATGCCTGCTACAGCAGTGATTTTCTTGAATCTCTTTCCTCTTCGCATTCTGGTGCCATTTTTTGTTTTTTGTTGTTTCCACTAAGGCATTGAAATGGTCTCTTAAGATAGTAAGCGATAAGACGACCTGCTCTTCACTATCCGATGTCGTTTCAGAGATGGTGGCGGTGTTCGCAAAGAAAAAGAGAAGGAACGGCGGTGACAGCATGCAAGTTGGTGAAGGAGAGAGAGAATAGTTTGAGAGAAGGCGAGAGAAAAGAAGGGTAGCGGCGGCAACCGGATAGAGAAGGAAGAAAAGAAAAAGAGAAGGAAAGAAAGAAAAGGAGAAAAGAGGAAAAGAGATGGGGTTTTAGGGTTCCGCCAACCCTAGTCCAAAACAACTCATTTTGGACTTAGGCGTGGTCAACTCGCCTGGTCAACCCCTTCTTGTCTTTTTTTTTTTCCCTAACAAACTTCCTAAACGACGTAGTTTTGTCAAATAACCCCCAAAAGCTATGTTTCACACCCAAACGCGTGACAGTTTGAATCGGAACCTCAATTTAAGATTAACTCCTAAATAAGGAGATATTTCCCAAGGAAAAGAATTAACTGCTTGACCAAATTTCCAAAAAACACTCGAGGTTAAGATCGGAAGGAAATTTCATAAATTAAAATATGAAAAATTGGGGCGTTACATTTTTTGCCTCCATAGGCACTCTCGTTGTCTCATTTTTAGGGAATGATTTGACTTGAGGCTTGCCATCTCGCCACGTTCGTCTTCCGAAAGGCTTCTGGTTTCTGTCGTAATGTCCAGAGAGTCAATTCTATCTTGCAAATTCTTTATCCCTACATCCACATTACTGACCACATTTTGATTTTGTAGTTTCAAAGCCTGTTTCATATACCCCAACTTCTTCATAAGCCGAAAGCATCTAGGAAATTTGGTAGAAGCTTCAATCCACATAGATTTCAACACCTCATCAAAGGACGGTTGAAGAAGCCAACAATTCAAAGGAAAGGCCTTGGACCCCAATCTTCAGATTTTTGCGAAAGGATAAGAGGGCAATGATCCGACTTGCCCTTACTAGTTGTGAAACGCCCCGATTTACCTTGAATTAATTACCCAAGATTAAATTCAAAGGTAAATAACCGTAAAAACACTTTTACAGTCCCGGTAAAAATCCAAATTTTTACCCGGGCTGTTACAGTCTACCCACCTTAAAAAGAATTTCGTCCTCGAAATTCCTTGTCTTATCCGTGGGTCTACCATGATAAGCTTCTGGCACACTCTGCCAGGTGTCCAAACTCAACGCGAGATACCTCTTATACCCTTAAGCGACATCTCCTCTGCTTATAAAAACCGAACCTCATGACTGGCAAACTCACACACAACGATGGACTCTCCAATCCGATCTCGAACTACTTCAGACTCCAAGAACAATAGCTACATCGGTGGCACTGCTTTGCCGACAAGCTCCGATGAAGAACTGCCAAAGAAGCACTTCAAGACGAACATCGTCGGTCTGAAAGAACACATGGTCGTCTCCAGCAGACGGCGAAAGAAGCATGCTGGCAAAGAAGCCGAGGATCGGAAGGGCAAAGCAACGGCTGAAAGCAGCACTCCACTGCAGACACTGACGCAGCTGAACGTCTCACTGAAGAAGATCAGCTCGGCGATGATGCAGATAGAACTGGCGTGTGTGGAACTCTTTCCCCACATCAAAAACATCCAAAAGCTTGTAAAAAACTTAGAGAAGCATGTAACTCAATAGAGTACTTCTTCTCCGTTGTAAAACTGTTATGAATTAAATAAAATAAGTTTTCTTTTTAAATCAAAACTCTTATGTTACGAAATCTTATGTTAATCAGAAAATCAAAACATCTCAAAGCAAAACAAAAATCAACAATAAGATTATAAATCAAACATAAAGAGATTAAAAACAAAATTCGTTTAACAAAACCAAAACATAAAAAAGTTAAAAACAAAATTCGTTTAACAAAACCAAAACATAAAAAAGTTAAAACAAAACATGTTTTCATGATCGGTGCTCGTATCGGATGTAAACATCCTCGAACCCAAGAAACGTGACATGCAGAGCTAACGGTGACGTCGATTTCCCTCGTGAAAAAGATATCCGTTAGCTCGCAAGGCGATGATCACGAGCACGTCCTGTGTCCCTCGAAAGAAACGTTACCCATTTGTTCACAAATTCCGTATGAGCCAAAAACGTCTGTCAAGTCTCGTATCCCTCCATGATGTCCGAACAGGTGTAAGCTTGTCGCACATGCGCTCTACTCGAGGTATGGTCCCATCAGTCCCGCCTCAACGGTCACGGATGCATGTGATAAAAGATGCAGAAAAATATAGAAAAACCATAAAAAGAAACGCCAAGGTAGCCAGGGCGATAGAAAATGGCGAGATGGAAAAGGGCCGAAAAACACTGGCATTTGTAGCCCGAAAAACATATAAAGTGATGAAGTAATAAATGAGGCAACGACAAAATTTTCAAAAACAACACCATGAAGAATGGAAACAATTTGGAGCTTTGTGAAGGGAATCTGCTTTTCCCATCACCGAAAAATCCTTTAGACCTTCCCAGGGATAGGTGGGGTCTAAACTTTGAAAAACAAAACGGTAAACATTTCTCTATAAAAGGCAAAACAACGGAAAGCAAAAACCACAAAGCATCCAAGAGAAAACAAAACATTAAGGCAAAAGAAACCACCATACTCAGAAAATCAAAACACCAACGCGTCTGAAACAACATGCCTGCTCCATCGTTCGTCTTCTTCGTCGAATGTGCCAACCTAGGCAGAAGAAACCGACTGGCCTACAGCATGATCAACGAGCGTCCAGAGGAATTACCGAACGAGCTCGACAGAATGCCCCGTCTGGTCTTCGTCGACGAACTCTACTCATCGAGGTTTTTCGTCACCCCCATGGAAGAGACGTTCTTCCTAGAGGACCAAGGTACCCTGAGGACCTCCTTCTACGGCTCGGCCAACTTCGTCATGTTTTCCATTTCTGAAAGACTTCAGGAGTTCAACCTAGAGCCCACTTGCCATTTCCTGGACCAAGGCACCTACTACCAGCTCTCGATGACTGCCCAAAGTATGCCTAGAGTCACTCGGTTACCTCCAACTTGGCCAAAGGCCCGACTGCTAGTATGGAACTGCAGAGGAGTCGCTAGGCGTTCCCAGGAGTTCTCGCATACCCTGAGGGACCTGAAGAACCAGTACAAGCCAAACATGGTTCTTATCACGGAGACCCAATGGCAGCCTGAAGATGATCACGGTCTCATCCCACTCTGGTTCCCTTCAGCAAACCGGTTCGAGCTTCCTGGTCAGAACAACGCGGTGGTTCTCGTGGAACGACAACATCAGGGTCAACATCAACAATGACCCCAACAGCTTCAGGGTCAACGTCGTATCGAGAAGATGAATGTATTTTTCTATAAAATATCAATGTAATATTAATGTTTGTAATAATAATATTTATGTTTCCGCTTTTTATGGCATCATTTACCTCTTATGTGAATGTTCTACGACAGCTAGCGTCCCTTGACTGGATCCATAATGCACTAACTAAATGATTTAAAATAATAAACAAATGGAGCGAACTATGCAAACAAGAACAACAAACACACAAAGACTACCCAACAAGACCTAACGTCCGCTCCGCTACCAAAATGAAACGCCCCGATTTACCTTGAATTAATTACCCAAGATTAAATTCAAAGGTAAATCACCGTAAAAAGACTTTTACAATCCCGGTAAAAATCCAAATTTTTACCCTGGCTGTTACAAGTTGTGACCAAATGTAAAGTAGGGAATAAGGAAAAGCAATTTAGGTCAATAAAGGCCCGATCAATCCTACTTGCAAATAGAGCATTTCCCCATGTAAACCTCCAGCCTTGAAGCTCCACCTTACAAAGTTCTAACGAAGACACAAAATTAGCCAACGTGTTTGCCCCGCTAACACAAATTTTCCCACTAGCTCTGTCATCAAAAGATAGAGTTTCATTGAAGTCACTGACTACAATAATAGGCATATTAACCCCTGACAAATGACCGACCAGATCAGACCATATGCCAATCCGATCATCCAAATTCGTTGGGCCGTACACTCTGCATACTGTTAATCTACACCCACCCGCAAAAATGCCTGAAACAATAATTCAATTCCCCCCATAATCTTTCTTTCACACCTAAACACTAACACATCCCACAGCAAAGACACACCTCCAGAGTTCCCATTCGCCTGTGCCTCGACCACATCAAACTAACCTCTCCCCCACACCTTTGCATACTCCGGTAAGCTCCAACCAATACACTTTGTTTCACAGAGGAACACAAAGCAAGCATTAACCTTAGACTTTAGTTCCCGAATTTGCCTCTATTTAATAGAAGAACCAACACCCCCAATATACCTTGAAATTAATGAAAATATAAAATAATTAGAAGACACCTACAGCTTCCACCGACACTGGACAACACACAGTCTGACCTTGCCTTAGACCACTCAGCACACTCCTTCTCCACAAGCTTGCCAACGACCTCCTCTAACCAGTAGCATTATCCCCTAACTCTAAACCAATTTCTTTTCCAAGGTTCAAAGTTTTACTCACCTCCACCACTTTGAGAGAGACCATGGAAATAGCATCCATCGCAACCTTTGCCCTGGAATTACTCGCCACAATATTAACATCTTGTGTGGATCTGTCACCGGACTGAAGGGATTTTATGCTACCCCGAGCCGTCACCTTCTTTATCTCTATCATTAGTTGGTTGAGGTTAGTGAGCATTCTTGATTTGAACGCCTTTACCCTAATACTAGATTGGATTAGCCTTCCTCAACCTAAATTTTTTCACTGCAAAGAAAATCTTGTATATTCTTGTCCGCAATTAGAATTTTTTAGGCCCAAGAACTAACTTACAATATAGTGAACTAGCAAAACAACTTCGATGTCACATGTAGTTTTAATCTGTATGGATCTCACCATAGGCATATAAGAATATTTCTTATATTCGGGCATTTGAGAGCAAATGAGATATGAGATGCACGCATGCGGAATTGGAGCATCTTGAGCAAAGCACATTAAGCCAGCAGAGAAGTTGGACACATATGTTATACCTAGACAATGTGTAGTTGCAACTTGACTGAGATTGGAAATTGGTTGCATACTGTCATTCAAGCAACAAGGTTGGGACAGGAAGCACATGGATGTGCTCTATTGACTGGGATTAATTAGGACACAAAAGACAAGCATGGGTTTGTTTCAAGCTGTCCTGGCGTAAAACTGCAATAGTAGTTGTGTTTTTGCATGACAAAAAAAAAGTACATTAGGGTTGAGTTACCATCAATTGTCTTATTACAGTTGATGATTATTACTTTTGATTGAAAAAGGTGTACACAATAAGCTAATGGTAGAAGAAAAGAAAGAAAAAAGAAGTGCTTATGTAGTGGGATTTAGGATGGGTTTAGTGGGGTTTGGGTAGATCGTTGTATCAAAAAAAAAAAAAAAAAAAAAAAAGTCATAAGCTAATAATGTTCCCTACACACCAGAATATATGGGATGAAAATGTGACATTTAAAGCATCGTCACGTCTTTTACTGGTTGTCCCCAAGGAGATTTCAGTCAGACTCCCATGATCTCAGTTTGTCTATAAGCCCTCGCATAACGCACAAGCAAAGACTCAAAGGACCCACACAAGTCATTTTACTATACTATTTGTTCTCCTTCCAAGCAGAAATGCAGTGGAAAAGAATAAAGACTAGGCTATATACAGCTCTGATCCATTCAGTGGACTATGTTGGAAACCAACCAAAAAAACAAAAACCAAATAGGTAGCTTCAACTCCCAAAACCAACACTTTTCCAAGCAATCATATCATATAGTAGTAGTAGTACTATCTAAATTCTCTAAGCCCTTCAATTTCTCTGACGTCCTCTTTCAACTCATATCATCACTAACCACCCATTCCTTCTCCCTGCTGTGCCTCCTTAATTATTTTGGTTCTATATATAGAATCATTATCCAATAATTATAACAATCTCATATATACATGGACCAAGCGCGGTACTGGATGTGGACTAACAAGCGAAGACCACATAGTATGAGTTCCAATATTCAAGCATCATCAACAAACCCTCCCTATGATGATTCCTGGGAAGAACAAGCTTTCGCAGAAGATGCAGCTGGGCCTCTTGGTGGATGCATATGGCCTCCTAGATCTTACTCTTGCAGCTTTTGTAGGAGAGAGTTCAGGTCAGCTCAGGCTCTTGGGGGTCACATGAATGTCCATAGAAGGGATAGAGCTAGGCTAAAGCAGTCTCCAAGCCCCCACAAAGAAATACTTCACGGCCATGAACTTCATCAAAACAACCACAACCATCTTGAGAATCACTATGCCTCCTTGGGTTTTCAATATCCACCTCAGATTTGCACCTTGGTTTATAGTCCTAACCCTAATTCTGTGCCTCTCACTACCACTATTCCATCACCTACCTCGTCTTCTAGGGTTTCAACTTCACCGACGACTCGAGGGAATTGCTGCGAGAAAACCTTTTTCCCTTCTTTCTCTTCTCATGAAGTAGAAGAACATCACAAGAATCCTCCCATACCTTCACTTCCACTCCCAAATTCTGCTCCAGGTAGATATCACCATATTCCCGATCCAAAGAATGAAGGAGACAAGAGTTCAAGAATCGTAGAACCGGGATGCAGGGCTAAGGTAAATTATGTTAAGAATGATTTGTCTGTGAGCTTGAATTTAGTAGTTCGTAGAACTCGCCCAGCCATATCAGACGGCGATGGGGAGGAGGAGGAGGAGGAGGTGGGCTGCAAGAGAAGGAGAACCGTTTCACCGTCATCATTACCGTTCTTCGTGAAGCCAACTTCAGTTGATGCACACCATCATGTGCAGCCTGAGGTATTTGAAATTGGTCCTTGTGCCATTGAAGAATTGGATCTTGAACTCAGGCTTGGTGACCGGCCGCCTAAGGTAAAGTAGTCGCAAAAACAGAGTTGCAGACATATTATGTTGTCCCCTCTTCATTTATGAAATGTTTGATTTTCTTCAACCCCTTACTCTTTTCCTTGAACACGCTTTGAGTTTGATCAATTTAATTGGTCATCTTTGAATATCTTTATGAGTTTGCTAAGTGTATGTAACAATAACAATGTAAGAGGACAA
The DNA here is from genome assembly GCA_028386065.3 of Turnera subulata. Classification (NCBI taxonomy): domain Eukaryota; kingdom Viridiplantae; phylum Streptophyta; class Magnoliopsida; order Malpighiales; family Passifloraceae; genus Turnera; species Turnera subulata. Next base: position 234,887 of record JAKUCV010004467.1, read on the forward strand.
AAAAACCATGGAGGTTCTACTATTTCTAAGAAAGCTTAATTGCTCAACCCATAGGTGCTTACCTTATACACATGTACTCATGGCCATTGATTAATTTGTGCTTAGTATTGACAAACGATTAGTTCTACGCTTATTTGTCCAATATAGTATCTAACTTACGCTTATTTGTCCAATATAGTATCTAACTTTTTTCTTGTTACTCCCTTCGATAAATAGAAATTATCTAGCAGCTGGGATTGCATTATGCACATATATGTGGATTATTACTACAAAAGCAAGACATATACAAGTTCTATAAAGACTTTCCTTCAAGCTGAAAGTCTTTATAGAACTTTTATGTCTATACAGTCCCTTCTTGGACACTATAAGTAAATTCCAGGTTTAGTGTTTAGATCAATCCCACAACGGTTTATATTATCTTAAAATTTTGCACTGGAAACATGTAGACATATACGTCCAGAACTATAAGTAGGAATGTTTGCTACGGTCTCGTGAACTGTCTCGTGAATATAAAGGCAGAGATAGGTATCAATAATGTTAGTTGACGATCTACATGAGGCAATGATATATTAGGGCATGAGTAGAGCTTAATTAGACTAGAAACTGACTACTACTAAAAAAACTGCATGAAAAATGGAGCGCACATTTTCCCATTCAGTACCTCACTGACATTCTATCAGACACAACTAAACTAACCCACAAAACACATACAGATTGGCCTTCTTGGGTACATAAGTCAGATACATCACAACATGGATTCCCTTTTTTCTTGTACTATTATCATCACCCTCATCAGATCTGTTGCAGTTTCAATATCATTCTCGCATAAATCCATTTGCTTGTGTTCTCTTCTATCACTTTTCCTCTCACTCTCTCTCCTCCCTCTCTTCTGAAGTTATCTATCTCTCTTGTTCATAATCCCTCCAAAATAGTACCAACCCCGGGAATCAATCCATTAAAGTATTCCAGACGATAATAAAATATAACACAAGGAGAATATTATCTCATCATGATTCAAAGGCGCTATCTACGCATCTTTTGTTTGTTCCGCTCCATGTATCATTGTTAATTAGTAGCATATCCTCACATTCACGTAAGCCCTATATGCCAAAAGAATTACAGTATACAATAAAATAAAACAATAAAAAGAAGCCTGCAAAGTTCCAAACCCTAGGTGCTATGCTCAAGAAGGAATTAAAACCTATCGAGAATGATTTAGAACAAGTTTTCCACTTCCCCATTAATACGATGGTATTTATAGCATACCGTTTGACTTTAAGGGAGATTTCAGGGAAACTGAGAGAGAGCTATCATGCAGAAGGAATTTATGCCATACCAAGTCACACCCTACTGATATATTTCCATTAAAGGCTAAGGTGGAAGATGTACTTAATGACTAGAGGTCCTTTTTCATGTGCGTTCTTTTGTTTTCTACGATGCATGCGACAGAAATAGTAGAGTAGTAATGTAATGTAAGACACCAGAGGGAGGGAGAGGTGTCAAGAGAGGAAATTGAGATTGCTTGCATTGGTTTCTACGAGGTGCTACATCTGTGAAAGAGGGATTAAAAGTGATTGGTTTTGATGTTTGTCTGCATTAAGAGTATGAGTTGGATAGGTTTGTTTGGTAACAACTAGCGAGGTCTGATGCACACTGAAAAGGGTCTAAATGAAGTCAAGTGGGAGCAGAGGCAGGAGGGCACATGGGCATGAGATGTCGTTTTTCTGTTTCTTTAATAAGGATTTATTAATGAAGCTTTGAGCTAGGGAATGAGAAAATTATTCTCAAGAGTACTAGCAAGGCTCAGCGTGTGGGGTTTCTCTGCTCAAGGGCATCTTGTAATTCCAAATTATTGTTTAATTAAACTAATTAAAGAATGAGAATTTCTTGGAAATAATTCCTTGGTATATATGTTGGTTGTTTGGAAGTAGTTGTATATTATTGTTTTGACAACTAAGAGTATAATTGTTTGGGAGGAAGTTTCTCTCTCACTCACACTAAAACGAGCTCACTTACAATGGCCCAACGGCTTGCTGTTTTCAACCCCTTTCTCCCCCATCATTTGTTTTAGGAGCTATATACTGTTGATTTCAAAATTAAAAGTTAAAAACTTGAAGTAAAATCATTGACTGATTGATTGCTTTTTAAGAAATTATTATGGTGCCTTAATTTTTGTTGAAATTAATTCCAACTGGCTATCATTTATAAATCTATCACAAATACATGAGTGGATACCGAACTCAGGTCTCAACCGCGTTATATAACCTGCGCCAATATTAGCATATTACATTATTGCAGCACCACCTGAAGTAAGAGAGGATTCTATTCGCTTGGCATCAATTGTATTTCCCTTGGTGGTGATTAACAACAAGTTAGAATGGAGCGGCTCGACATCCGAAATTCTGCATTGGGATGGATCATATCGATCAAACAAAAATTATTTGGAGATCTATTCTGAAAATGGCATTTGAAATGGAGATTGTTGCATGCTAACCTTTCTAATTCTTAAATATTTTACCTTGCACAACACTCAAGCTTTGTTTGTGATAAATATTGGACAGCTCATATATTCTCGAACCGGATATTGTTGGTTTTATTTTGTTAGTGGTAAGTACGAAGATTTTTATTGTTTCTTGAGTTTTTCATGTTCAAATTCACCAATTTAATGTTTTCGACGTAAATATGTGGTGGATTTATTTTGTTTTGTTTGGTACATTTAGAACTGGAATCTTTAAGCCGAAGGCCTATCCCCGGTGAGCCCAGAAACCAAAGCCCATAACCCATCGCAATTCGTTTACAAGGCCCATAAACCCGTTGCAGTTCTTCTTCACAGTTCACACCACCGCGGGAGGAGAGGACCGCCAAAACTTTGCCAATTTTCTCATCTGGACGCAGAGATCAGCAGCACTGCAGGAAACAACAGCGAGAGAGAATCCCCGGGAGAGACGTCTACCCCTGCCTACTTCTCAGATCCCCGGGAGCCTCACCTGACAGCCGCAAGGCACCGCTCCATATCTGACCTTCGGCACCTACTTGTACGGCCCCACTCGGGTGGTCATCGGAGTTCCATTGGCACGACGTCTTCTCAATCTCCGGTTCTTATCCACCCTGGGATAGGAAGATCGGCCGTGGTGCGGTGACCTCGGCGGAGCTTCCACCATTGAATCACCTGACATTTGGAATAGGTAAAACTGGTGATGAGGCTGCTCATCCAAACACTAAATGATTTTAAAGCATGGGTATATGTGTAATATGGCTAATTGCTTTCTTCTTCTTTCAATAAATTGCAAATGTGTTTCTGTATTTGATCGGACGTGTTATGTTATGTGCTGAATCCAGCTTAATATTGGCCTTTTGGTCGTTGTTCTTTTGATTGATTTTGTGAAGGCTGGCTGAGAAGTTAAAAGAGGGATTAGTTATTTGCTTGCTTTGGATGAAATGTGCCAGAGATACCTCAGTAATCCTTTGGACGATTTTAATGTATCTACTTTAAGCTGTATTTGGGTGCATTTAGTATTTCTTTGTTTGTGTTTCCTTAGTTTTATTTATTTAGATTCTGGGGACTTCGTATTGCCTGAGAACTCACCTTCAGTTCTGATGCATGATGTGAACTGATTAGCAACCTTCCAAGATTCTCCTCTCTGAAATCCAAATGGTTGGGATGGTGCTTGGATTTTGGTTCCTTTCTATTCCTTAGGGTTCTCTTAGTGTAGAAGAGATGGTGACTCTGTTTCGAAATAATCAGTTCCCTCCACTTTCCATGGATTTTGTTTTTTATTTCCTCCTGCAGTTTGATTGCTTCACTGGTGGGTGTGAATAGAAAGCGAGTTTTGGTCTACAATTGACAACTCTCTCGCTCTGGTGTCAGGTAGCAATGGAAGGAGTGATAAAGAAGTTTTTCACAGCGTCGATGTTTATGTGGATGATTCCAGTTGCAATCCTGTATGCTTTTCAACATAACTTGCTACCCGGTAAGACTGTCTTCTCTTGATACTGCATATTCATAATGAGGTCTGATTTTGATATTTCTTTCCCTTAGAAACTTGAACATTTTTCCTTTGGGAATTGTCTTCAGTTACCAAACAAATCCTCATGTAACTTTTGTCTGAAATTGCCAACGGTTGCAACATCCAGTTATCATAGTAAATGACAACTTTTAGACATTCATTTTTCTATTAAGAAATTGAACTTTTTGGTTCCTGAACATGTATTTTTTTTTTTTTACTTTTTATACTATTTTATGCTAGTGTAACTTTTCTGGCATTCTTGTTCGTGGGTTACATTCTTTTACTGTAGCTATCCTCTTTTGAAGGTACTTAAGGCGTTATTTTATTACTGGGGAACACATTATGGTTTCTACACGTTTGTTTGCTTGACTGAAATCGTAGTGCTACTCATACTAGGTACTGAGTTTTGGCATTATTTCATGTTTGTGTCTCTTTGCCTGTTAGTGTCAACAAGTACTTCCCTTCTAGTTATCAAGCTCATCTCGTTAAGTTCTGATGACTCCTGAGTTTCATTGGAACAGGTGTAAACCATTTGTCTTCACACACTCTAACGCTATTGAGTGGACTCCTTGCTGTTATATCTGTCAACATAGTTATTGCATTCTACATCTATTTGGCAATGAAGGAACCTACAGATAAACATGAGCCTGATGCTGCATTTCTTGCTGAAGCTAAAGCTAGTGTGAACCAGCTAAGTAGTAAGGTTGAGAGTTCGTCAGAGTCCCTAAAGAAAGAGGAATAGGTTGCCAAAGCACAAGCATGAAGGCAACAACAGAATTGAGATTTTGGCAGGCCTTGCCACCATTAATGACACAGGAATCTAACTCTCTGCTAAATGTTATTGATTCTGGGTTTTATCCTTCGTGAGTTGGTAGGCTTGTTTTGTAATGACTAATGAGGTCTGATGCATAATGAAACGGTCTAAATGAAGTGAAGTGACCGCAGGGGCAGGAGGGCACATGGGCATGAGATGTCGTTTTTCTGTTTCTTTACAAGGATTTTATTGATGAAGCTTTTGAGCTAGGAATTACAATTGTTCCCAAGACACTCAGCTGAGGCGTGGGCCTTCTCTGTTCATGGGCAGTTTGCAACTCCGAATGTTGTTTGAAGAAGAATGATAACTTTTAGGAAATAATTCCTTGGCGTGTTGGTTGTTTATAGAAGTAGTGTTGTTTTGACAACTAAGAGTATATAAAGTAAAAACCATTTCAACAAAAAAAGAGTATAAAAGCTATGGTTATTTTCTTATTTACATTCAAATGGCGCATAATGGACGATGAAATGTCATCTACTCAGCTAGAATACTCTCAATTGATTTTTCTAAATCTTCAAAACCTAGGGTGGCTGGATATTGATTCTATCTAATTAGTGGTGTCGTGAAAAGAATTGTTAAGGTACATCTCACATAGAAAAGGGACACATCTGGGAAATCCACAATCTCTTGGGTGGCAATATCGCTGTATATTGCTACTCAAAGAAAGTTGAGGTAGGTGTAAATATATTGGACCGGGAAATGCTGGATGAGTTTGCAAAGAACGAAAAAGGCCTGCAAAGTCTCTATTACCAGTGGTTTCCATAGCCATTATATTTGCGAAAAGAAGCGGAGGAAGAAGACGAAAACATGCAAGATTGACGCTTAAAAGTTAAAAACACCATACACCTGTTATACAACGTCAATATGTTCAAATGTGTATGCAATAGCTACTATCATATATTTAAACAACTACCTATATGATCAATTCCCAAACTATGGGTTCTCAGTTAAAAAAAAACAAAAACTTAAGAAATTTTATCATAGATTTGATCCGACTATTATTAGCTAGTTGCTATTGCGATATTCCAACTCAATATTTCTCTTTGGTGTAATAGTGTAATATTATGTTATAATATTCAAATGGAGAGATAAAACTCAAAGTAACTTTCCATCTCTACATCTTTAGAATTAAAAAGAAAAACATGCATTTCCACCAGAAGAAAAGGAAAACAGGATTATTGTTAAGTTCTAAAAAAACTGGAATGGAAAATGTCTATTTTCTATTTTTCAAAATTTACCAAGAAAAACTGAGCGTAGAATACAATTGGACAAGGTTTGTTTTACCATAGTCTTGCTACCAAGTACCAACAAATCAAATAAAGCCACGCGGATGCATTTTTTTACTTAACTTCAAATCTCTCCCTTTGTTATACACTTATACTCAGCTTTCCTTTTGTTCCAGTTTGTTCCATTTCTTTCCTTGAATTACTTCAATAATTTTTTTTCTTTTTGTTTTCCTCATTTTTAATCTCATAAATTTAATATGACCTTCTTATTCATAAAAAATGAAACAAAATTCTCATGGCTTTGCATTCCTAAGTACGCCCAGCACAAAAAAAAATTAGAAGTTTCACGATAGACTACTGCTAAAAATTTGTGAATTAAATAAAAGTTTAGACAACTTGTCTGCAAAATTACCTATCTGCTAAACAGAAGCATTTCAGAATTTACAGATCGATTTATTTCCGATTAATAGTTATTGCTCTGGGCACGTAAACATATGCTTATCATCATCAGTGAATGCATATTTTCTGGAGCATGAATATCTTTACCCACATATCAGAGTCCATCATATACAAATGCATACTAGTATAAAAAATATATATATACAAAATGCATAATAATAAACAACTGGTGTCTGAATTTTGTTGAAAAAACAACGACGTGAGTTCTCTCCTACTCCCTGAGGTCACCGGAGGGCAGGTGCGGCTTTATATCTGGAGTGGAAGGCTTCAATGGATGGAGAACAAATTTTATACATATCAAAATAGTAAGGGATGGTTTTACTTCCTAGAAAGTATAATCATTGTCGGTTGGTCAGGCAACAGTTTTTCTCCACGTGTCTTAAACCCCTTGTTTAAACAATACTACAATCCTGCCGGGAATTCAAACAAAGGGGATGGATGATGAAATAGTCGGCAAAACATTTTATGTACTATCCACATAATGGGCCATTAGGGTAGGTGATCCCGTGGATAGCCACAGATACTGGTGTCTTACCTCTAAGCATCCATTTATGGCTTATGGGTGGACATAAACTTTAAAAGGTACAAACCCAAGTTAACCCCTAATTTTTACCCAACTAGTCAACTTGGCCCTTGAGTTTCACTTTTGGTCAATTTAGCACCTAATTTTGTCTTCTTCCTTTTTCTGTTTCTTGGCTTCCCCCGACTATTTAGATCAATTCACATAGCCGAGTAATTCAGGATTGGACACTATTAGAATCATTATGGGGGGCCTCCGAACATTACATTATCTATACATAAGGTAAAACTTGAACTCATAGCTTTAATTAAGGAATGCTAAACTCCTTATCATTTAAGTCAACAGCTATCGATTACGTTTATCAATTTCGATTACAGTAAATATAACATTTCAATATATTAAAGTGACTAATTGGTAAAATCCATGAGCTAAATTAGAATTGTTTAGATTTTAGAAACGTGAAATAAACTAATAATATTCTTATTATATTGAGAGTTTAAACTCTACCAATCGTTTTTCTTATGAGTGATCTATAAAAATCACTACAGGCACTCGTTGACCCTAATAGTTTGCCCTCACCCTATATTGAGAGAACTTACCCGCAACCTGAACTTACCAGCTTGAGAGAACTTTTTTCAAAAAAAGAACTGGTAGGTTCATTGCGTTTTTAAATTTCCACAGTTAGTCCTTCCATTAAGTGGGCTTTTCTTTTCTCACATTAAAAATCCACATATATGGTGGTCCCCCAAACTCATCAACAAGTAGTGATTAACAAAATAGCTCCTTCAAATTTGGGATGAGGAATTAAGATGCTCCTGGACCAGCACAAGACAACCCAATTCTTGAGTTACATCTTATGATGATAAACTATTTTACTTCAATTACGTGTAACTAATCTGCATAGCTCATGAAAGGCCGTGACTGTCTTTCCATCTATAAGAAGTGTCATTATCGGATAGTGTCGTCATAGCATCATGCGAAATGCTTAGTTGGATATCAAAGTCTGCCATCTTAGTAGATGACCTCTAAGGGACGGTGATGTTAGGACGTAGAAAATTCAAATTAAACCGGTTGAATGTCAATTCATATGGTGATCATAAGGAGATGACAGTGTCGTTTAGTCAGACTATCCATTAATTGAAGATAAATTTGTAACCTTGTTTCTTTTCTTGTAAACTCCAAATGCTGTCGTTATTCCAACTTGAGCTTGAGTGTTTGAGGGGCTGATCGATCAAACAAGCGACATTATGCCACTGAATTGAAAATCATTGGTTAACTCAGAAAAATCCTATGATGCTCAAGTTGTACCAAGTAATTTCCTTGCTTGATAATAGTTTTGAATTCAACTTCATTAATGTATATTTAATTTTTCTTTTCCAGAAAAACTTTTTTTTAATGAAAAAAAAAACTTCACTACTGCTTAACTTAGAAAAGTTGTAAGGAGAAAAAACTACAGTAGTAAGGTGGTTACATTGTCCAAGCAAATCTAACTTTGCACCTTACCACGATTTCAAAGCATCAGCATTCAACTGTATGTATCAAATAAAAAGCACAATAAAGAAACAATAAAGAAAGTCGGGCCCTGGTCCATAGGAGTATAGAAGAGGAACACTAATTATTAAAAGTCACGGACATCATTAATTGTTTGACCATGTACATTAAATTTTATGGGGCATTAATTTCTTAATTTAGTGCGTCAATGGAAAGAATCGTTTAGATGGATAGTATCGTCTTGTCCCTATCAAAAGAAAACAAATAAGGCGCTGACTAATTGTTTTGAGTTGTAAGAGATGCCTGAAACTTCTGCAAAGGGCATGCGATATACATCTTTAAGAAGACCAAAATTGTTTTAATAAGACCAAAAGATATTAGCAGTAATACAGTGGAGAAAGCATGATCATCATGTTATCTGGGATTCATCGAAGGTAGTCAGATAACTACAGAAGTCTAGAAGATCAAAAGCACTTAATGTTAATGTATCTAGGATTAGTTACCCAGCTGGGACATAGTAGGAAATACAATAATATATAGAACTTAATTACGACGGCTTTGAATCCAAACGCTAGGAAGAAGCCAAATGTATGTCGTCTTTTGCCCATGTGATGTGATCTACCTAGCTACTTAACTTGATTATAATCTAGAAGCAAGAAAAAAAATTGATAGTCATGGAAAAAAAGTGTATCAAACTTGACATGAGAAAATCTACAAGAAAGACTTATGTTTAACCCAGGAAAAACGTGAGTGAATAAATATTTGCTACTGGGTGTAATTGTGATAACTTGATATGGACCCGGTTTCTTAAATCTTTGACCTAAATATAAACCAAAACAAAAATGCTTGTCAAGTCAATGATTTGAACAGCATTTATTGCAAATAGGTACTTCTGTACAAATTAATTGATGTCCAAATTGAGCATGTATTGCCTAAGAGAAGATACCCTGATGTACAAGCACATGCAAGGATGAGAAACCAGAAATGGAGAGCATTAAATCTGCTCATGGGAAGAACATGAGCTTCAACCCGTCAAACAGGGTTTGAATTGATGATTTTAAACTCAACTCCATCAATCTATTGCCTATCGCATAAGATCATCAAATCAGTTGTTATTTGTTAAAGAATAGCAACACGCACCTGGCCCCATTTTAATTTCTCCTCTTAAATTTTTGGTGAAGCTGTCAATATGTGCAAACTACAGTACTGGTAACTAGTGATGGGATATCAAACGTTTTACAGACACCTTATAAGACCTAACAGGATGCTACTAAATTAACTGTTTGGAATTGGGAATTAGAAGTTTTCACGCCCTTTGGTTCCAGTTAAGATATTTTCTGTTCTCTGGGAATTTTTTTTTCAAGTATAAAAGTCGATAGCACGCTTTGGCTCTAGTTAACCCTTTACAAAGTCAAGAGGTAGTAAGTGCAAAATGGACCGTAGCCAACTCCTCATGCATAGGATGGATCTAGCAACGACTAATGATTAAATTATATATGCATATAATATCATGTATATTACGCGATTCGGAATTCAATTAAAAATCAAATTATACAATGCAGTCTCGTTGATATTGGACATGGAAACTATTGAAAGGCATTCATGGTCTTAAAAAAAAACGTTGCTACAAGATATAGATTTTGTTGGGATTTGGGCTGCAATTGGACTTGGCCCAAGATAGACTTTTGCTTGAAGAAAAAGTAGGACAATTAATTTTGCTTGGAGTGTCCTCCAAGTAGTAGCTCTTTAGCTATTATAAATAGGAGGCTTTGTGTAAGTTTTATGTAGAGCTGCAAAGTAGTTGTGGGTGTGCGGCTAGAGTAGAAAAAAGAGTAGTTTTTTCTTGGGAGGTTTGATGTACTAATATTTTTATATTAGTGAAAATAAGTAGTTCGTGGACGTAGGCGAGATTAAGGCCGAACCACGTGAAATCTTTGTGTCCTGTTTTATTTATCGCGAATCTTTTGCAGTTTTTCCCCAACAACTGGTAGCGGAGCGCAGGTTCGATAAAGGTTCGCGATGGCGGTTTCAGGCACAAAGTTTGAAGTGGAGCAATTTGATGGCAAGAAGGATTTCAGTCTTTGGCAAAGCAACATCAAAGATCTGTTGGTGCAGCAGGGGTTGATGAAGACGCTCTTTGGCAAGGAGAAGAAGCCAAAGGACATGAAGGATGAAGATTGGGAGGAGCTCGAGCAGCGAGCTGTCAGTACCATCAGATTAACTCTTGCGCCAGAGGTGAAGTACAGTGTGATGGACGAGACAAGTCCGGTGGAGCTGATGAAGAAATTAGAAGATATTTATATGTCGAAATCACCCACAAATCGATTGTTTATGAAGAAGGAGTTGTACCAGTTGAAGATGCACGAAGGTACGCATGTTGTTGATCACATCAATAGATTTAATAAGTTGATTAAGGAGTTGGGTAGTATTGATGTGAAGTATGAAGAAGAGGATAAGGCCTTGATGTTGTTGATGTCTCTTCCACATTCGTATGATAATTTGAGGAATACACTGTGTGTTGGGAAGCAGACTCTTTCAGTTGCAGATGTGACAGCAGTGCTGATGGAGAATTTCAAGTTGAACCAGTCTAGTAGCAGTACAGGTGAAGATGTTGCCGTAGCAGAGGTTAACCGTGGCAGGGGCCCGTCACGGTCTAACAAGTTCAGAAGAAATTCTAGGTCTGGTTCGCGAGGAAGAGCAGATTACAAAGATAAGGAGTGTTACTACTGTCACGCAAAGGGCCATATCCAATTTTATTGTGAGGAGATGAAGAAGGATATGGAAGAATTGAAGAAAAATCGCAAGAAGTCTGGTGAGACTGCGATTGTTGAAGATGATTCGGATGGTGAAGCCTTCCTAGTACAAGAAGGAAAAGGTGAGCACAAAGTTGAAGAGTCGTGGATTTTAGACTCTGCCTGTTCGTTTCATATTTGTGCAAATAAGGAGTGGTTTAGCAGCTACAAGCCTTGCAGTGGTGAAGAAGCAGTAGTATTGGCGGATAATCATGAATTAAAAATTCATGGTATTGGTAGTGTGAAGATCAAGATGCATGATGGATTTGTGAAGACTTTTGCAGATGTGAGGCACGTGCCGGAGCTTGGAAAAAATTTAATCTCCATAGGTAGACTTGATTCGAGAGGATGTGGTTTTTCTTCTCGAGGTGGAGCTTTGAAGGTTACCAAAGGCGCCTTGGTAATTATGAAGGGAGAATTGATGGAGAAGAACCTTTACAGGTTGATTGGAAGTGCAGTGAAGAATAATACGAAGATTGAGGCTTGTGCAGAGTCAGGCAGAAAGAAGAATATTGTTGCATCCAACAAGAGGAAGGTTGGTTTTGCAATGATGGCTACTAGCTGGGAAGATAGCCGTGTACCAACATGTAGAACACTCAAGCAGATTTGGGTGAAGAAAGATGAAGCTGCGAAGATCACCGAGTCCAATTCAACCCAAGGTGGAGATTGTTGGGATTTGGGCTGCAATTGGACTTGGCCCAAGATAGACTTTTGCTTGAAGAAAAAGTAGGACAATTAATTTTGCTTGGAGTGTCCTCCAAGTAGTAGCTCTTTAGCTATTATAAATAGGAGGCTTTGTGTAAGTTTTATGTAGAGCTGCAAAGTAGTTGTGGGTGTGCGGCTAGAGTAGAAAAAAGAGTAGTTTTTTCTTGGGAGGTTTGATGTACTAATATTTTTATATTAGTGAAAATAAGTAGTTCGTGGACGTAGGCGAGATTAAGGCCGAACCACGTGAAATCTTTGTGTCCTGTTTTATTTATCGCGAATCTTTTGCAGTTTTTCCCCAACAGATTTTTCATGTTAAAAAAAAAAAAAGGATTATAGATTTTTCAGGCGACCAAATTAGTTAGGCGTTGGACTAAACTATAAAAACCCTTCTCATCATCTTAGGTTCATAAACTAGGGTAGAAACCAGGTTATGATTTATGAATGACAAGGGAGTAACTTTCTCATTTAAGTTAACTGATCACAGTTTTATTTGACATATTACTTCTACTACTAAATTTGGAATCTCTAGTCATGCTTGCATTGTCCATCTAGAAGAAAAATGAAGCAGGCCCGAATATATATTTTCCACTGAATAAAAACCTCTCTATCAACCCACCAGTTGACCCCCTCAGCTTACCTCTTTTCACTTTCCTTTATGTGTCTTTCTCATTACCGTATAGGAGGACTATAGGCTGCACACATGGAGATTAATCATTTCAGCGGAGGAAATTCAGACAAGCTAGAGTGGAGCTCAGACGAGCTGCAGGGTTCCAGCTCTGTCAAGTCTTATAGTTGCACCTTTTGCAAGAGAGGCTTCTCAAACGCCCAGGCACTAGGAGGTCACATGAACATCCACAGAAAAGAGAGAGCTAAGCTTAGAGTACAAGCCTCCGGTGCCAGTGGAAATTTGCTCGCTTTGGACATCACCTGCAGGTCAGCCAATACAATTGACCCTCCTCAAGCGTTTGAAGATCAAGAAGGTGATTTATTTCTGCAGGAAAGTGAAAGGAGGAGAAGGTCCCTACTTAAACGGGCATGTTTGCCATCTATTGATGATGTTGGGGTCGAAGAACCTGGACAGCACCCACTGTTTTCCGTGGACACAGAAGCAGGTAATTTTCCTGAAGGTACGGATCACCAATATAAAAGGATGCAGCTTATGAGTCATGGTTTTTCCCAGGAAGAATTGGACCTCGAACTTCGTTTAGGCACGGAACCTCATGAAAAGTTGACCACAAGTACCAGAGAATTCATCTAAGAATTTTGCGCAGAGGTTTTAATTCATTTTACTATATATCTCAGCTATTTTTCTTATTTTGCCTGCTGCTCGCACAGAGTTAAACATTCAAAACTCCACTTTTGAGGGCATATAATATTTTTTGCCTTGTATTTAGTTTCCAGCTATATAAATATAGGAAGCCTATTTTTGAAGATTGGTCAAGAAATTTCTTTTTCTTCCCATTTTACTCTCTATACTTCAATTTTCGAGAAATTCCCTCTTTCTTCCAATCTTTCTGTATTGAACCTTGCTCTTTCTTTTTCTATGTTTGCATGATTAATGATCAAGACATTGTTCAAAGGAATTTTTATTGAATTCTTCTATACAAAGCTGATATATATCTGGAAGTTCAAAACTGTTCAATTGAAGCCGTTAAGGGAATGAAATGCATGCATTAACAGGGAGCAATAAATTAACCATTATAAACTTCTTTTTTCTGATGAATTTGGTGGCATCTGTTCTGGACTGCACGCCTTACTCATTTCACATTCCCTCAAAACTCATTGTTCCAAAATAGATCTAAAAATTAGTAGAACTTTTATGAAATATCACACTCTATATATATATATATGTATGGCTTGCTCCATGTTTCTTTTCTTCTTTTCTCTTTTTCCTTTTTTCCCTTTCCCAGTCTTTTGCAAATATTTGTCCCTTTTATTAATCCAAAGCACTATAATCAGTACTGATTCATTCATTTTGCATAATATGGAATAGTCTTCTATTTATGTTGGTCTCTTTCTTAAGCAATGATGGCCTTTAATTTAACGGTATCGTGATGTAGAAAATTAACCGATGATCATACTCGTCACAGTAAATCCTTATGACTCCAGCCTTCACAAGGATAAAAACATAGTTTCACCATCTTTGAATGAACCAAATGCATGAATACATCTGTACCGCATGTATATAATTAAGGGAAAACCAATGACATTCTCGGGTTTCATGAAGTCTTGTTTACTTGAGAGTTATGTAGCTTGCCTAATATGTTTGCGACAAAAAAAAAATGTAGCTTGCCTAATTTAGTGTATCTGTTGTAGAAACACTTTATGCAATGGTTCAAGTCCTGGGCAGTTTACCTGGAAATTTAATTTCACACATACGATACAAAATATCGGAGCTGGTCGACATAATATATATTGGAACGAACAAAGAATTGCTGCAAGTTAGTTGGGTCCGTTTGCAATGCATCTATTCTGCAACAGAAGAGTTTGATTAATTTAGCTAGTGGTCGTCCTTATTCAACTGCACTTCTCTTTTAGCATAAAAAAAAACTGCACTTCTCTTTAATATTTAAGACAAGTTTTGAAACTTTTTCGATTCATGAATTGGTTCTCTGACACTGTTAAGTTTTTTGGTTTATTTTGTTCTAGTTTAGATTGTTTGCTTTAACATTCTACACAGTATAGACATTAAACATGCATTTTTTATGTTCTTTTGGCATTTAGAGCATTATTTATCAAGAGTGACATATGTATTGTAGTTGCATAGTCATCTTGTCCATGGGACCTCAATCCAATAGAAAATAAATGCCCCAAATGGTATCTGTAGTGTACCACATTTATAGAACTCCTCGGCTCTAATAGAGAAAACAATTTGGTCTCATTAACTATATATTCATCACGAGAACAAAAAATCGGTGAATACTTAATTAAGTCTCACACAATTGTATACTGTATTGGTCTTTTTCCATGGGCTTAAGGGTTGGGAAAAAAATATAAAACCTCACAAAGGTCACTTCTACTATCTATATATCTCGGAAATAAGTAAAAAATATGAGTTAAAAAAAACAGTACTGAAGCTCAAGCTAGCATATGCTTCTGCTCTTCTGGATATGTTACAATCTGATGGTTTTGCTTCTGTTCGGGAATAATTTCTGGTCTTCTGGATATGTTACAATCTGATGATACTGATTGTATGTTGCACCAAAAAAGCAACTACGATAGAAAAATAAATATCTACGGTCCAATGCTATAGCTAGCCTCATCCTCAAAAGAAAGCTAAAAATGTTTTGGCCGTGCAATAGCAATTTGGGAAAAAAATGGAATAGATTAGAGAGAGAGAGAGGGTGTGTGAAGGAGAACCAAAAAATGGGCCTAGAATCCAAAGGAAAGCCCAAGTTTCAAGGGCCTCGTTAAACCGAGCTCACGGCCTCGGGCTATGAGGGAAGCAGTGGAACCTGAGTAGCCGTTTTGCTTTTAGGTGCCCAAAAGAATTTCGTTAAGCTAACATAGTTAGATAGCTGCTTAACTCCCATGCCCACTTGAGAGTTGAGGCCCACTTTTGTGGCGACATAGAGTAGACAGTAGAGTGGGCTCTTTTTCCTTTATATCGAATGCTACATAAAGATTTTAAGTTTTCTTTTTCCAAATTTATACTGATTTGGACATTCTTTGTGATGTATGTATGAAATTTTGAATTAATGTACTTTAAAGAGAATAATAGAACGACTTTTAAGCAAACGAGCGTAGCTTTGACAAATTAAATTTCAACTATAGCTGTTTGGTGGAAAAAATTTTAGGTCAGCGGTTTAACCTAGATTTTTAATTCGACCCAGGACCAACCTAAGACAAGTTTTTCCAAAGCTACAATTTACTTTCATTAAAATTTTATTTTATTAGAAAATTCTATTACTTGGTTTGCCATCTGATATCTGGAGCAAATTCTATGACTTCTAATAAAACTAAGGCCACCATCGCTCAAACAGGATTACTGTGTTATCAAATAAAACTAAGGCACAAATGTTTTTATCTTTATACATATTTTCAACTTTCTGCTAAGAAGAGAAAATTGAAAGGTTTTGGAAAGTGAAATCCATAGAGTGTTTTCCCAATTACAAGTATTCCTAAAATCCTTAAACAATCCAAAGTTGTTTTAAATCCTAAAATTTTAACTTTTTTCTTTTTAGTAAGAGAAAAGCACAATGAATCAACTACAAGGTGAAAGGAACATAGTGGCAAAGAAATATGATTTGATGAATAAAAAAGGAAAAGATCTAACCGAGTATCCAAAAGAAAATCAGAAAAGTTTTCAGTGGTTGCGCTCATACTTATGAAAAAATAGATCCTTGTATCCCAAAAAGTTGCTCTGTAACCCCTACTCTTATTTGTTTTTATGGTTCCAAATATAAAAGGAATTAAATTCATAAAAGAAAATCTCATTAAATTCATATGGGGATCAACTCTAGCTGGATTGACAATTTATATTGAAGATGACAACCCATCTAGGACTTATGAGTTGACCAAACCCATTCTAATTTTTTCCAGATTTTGAGTTATTCGAATCCATGACAATATTTGTTTGACAAATTTGAAATGAGTAGGCTGATAAGGCTAGGAATTAGAATATTTATTCCTATTTATACATATGTAGATATATACAGAAAGAAATGATACCCAAAAGAAAATCCAACTACGATATGATGAAGAAAAAAAAGGAAAGATTCTAGTGAGGGTTGGAGGTCAGGAGATTTGGCTAGTTTTTACTTTCCAGGATTCCTATGTCTAAAAGAAAAAAGTTTCTGAAATTCGATAGAGCCAAAAAGAATTAAAGAGAAAGAATTTAGTATTCATTGTATGCCCCTTAAGTTTTTAGCATATGCATTTTTGCCCCCCTTCTCCATTGGCATGTGGAAATTTCTTCTCCTTTGCTCTTCACGTTGGGTTTATTTGACGAATATATCCCCATAAATACCGTTGTGCGCGACATGTTTGTTAGCGAACCAGAATCTCATTTTAGTTATTATCGTACAACTACATGGATTGTACCTACACTACTACTATCTCGTATTCGTATCTCCTTTTAAAAGAAGCATTTCCATCGACAAAAACAATCTCAGGTCATTGGTCATCTACTTTAGAAAATTCTTTCTTTCTTTCTTTGAGAGATTCAACATCCAACATTGATCCTTACAATTCCTTCCTCCTCATCCCTTCCTCCCGTTAAAACCTTTGTTTTTTTGTTGCCTTTTTTCTCCTGGTAAAGACAATGAGTTCTCCAACAAAAACAACAATTCATCAGGACCCATTTAAAGCCTGGAAATCCCTTGTCTTCCCCTCTGTCAAAGTGAGTGATGTCTTCTCTTCTGTCCTAAAAGCAACTCTAGCTATCTTCACTGTCCTCTCCATCTCCCTCTTCCTCTACTCCGCCTTTTCCAACCCGCCACAGTGGCTGTCTTGCCGGGGCTGCATCACCGTTGCAATCACAGGTCACCGGAAACTAACAAATGGCCACCAAACCTCCTCCGGTGCTTATTACAATAATACTTCCATCCACGACGTCAAGACCAACGTTTCTCATATTTTATTTGGCATCGGTGGCTCCGCAAAGACGTGGGACCAGCGCCGGCACTATTGTGAGCTATGGTGGCGCCCCAACGTCACCCGCGGGTACGTTTGGCTGGACGAGAAGCCGCCGGCGGAGAAGACGTGGCCGGAGTCCTCTCCGGCCTACAAAGTCTCGGCGGACACCTCCAGGTTCAAGTACACGTGTAGCTACGGGTCTCCCGCTGCTGTGCGTATTGCACGTATAGTAAAGGAAAGCTTTGAGCTTGGATTGGACAACGTTAGGTGGTTTGTGATGGGAGATGACGATACTGTGTTCTTTGTGGAGAATTTGGTTGGGGTTTTAGCAAAATACGATCATAATCAGATGTACTATATTGGTGGAAATTCAGAGAGTGTGGAGCAGAATATTATACATTCTTATGATATGGCTTACGGTGGTGGTGGTTTTGCCATTAGTTACGCCCTGGCAAAAGAGCTTGTCAGGATACTTGATGGTTGCATTGATCGATACGCATCGTTTTATGGGTCTGACCAGAAGGTCCAGGCTTGCATTAGTGAGATTGGTGTGCCTCTCACGAAAGAGCTTGGATTCCATCAGGTAATATTCTCTTTCCTTATGGTTTTGATTAATTTGCCTATTAATTATAATTACTATTGCAATTTCTCCTCCATTCCGTTTTTACTTGATCCTTTGTCTGCATTTTTTTGGTAATGAAATCAACAGCTTCGCTTCGGGCCGGTTGGATAAGGATTCTACGAAAGGGACATAATATCTTGAATTTTAATTAATTTCAGCCATAAACCATACAAAAATGGAAACTCCCCTTGGGCTAGAATACGCGTAAAAAAGCTGATAATATTATTTAAAGACTGATTATGGTCAACATTAATTTGCAGGTTGATATTAGAGGAAACCCATATGGTTTGCTAGCAGCACACCCAATGGCGCCTTTGGTCTCGCTTCACCACCTAGACTACGTCCAATCTATATTTCCGGGTATGAACCAGATTGACTCTCTCAAGAGGATAATCACAGCCTACAAAATGGATCCGGGTCGGACCCTACAGCATAGTTTCTGCTACGACCTCACCCGTAAATGGTCCATCTCCGCTTCTTGGGGGTACAACATCCAGCTATATCCGTCTCTGGTGACTGCAAAGGAGCTGGACACGGCATTTCAAACGTATCAGACCTGGAGGACTTGGCAACACGAACCCTTCACATTCAACACCCGACCCATGAGCCCGGACCCGTGTGAGAGGCCGGTTCAGTTTTTCTTGGATCGGGTCGACAGAAATGGAAAGGACGGTAGTAATACTGTTGTGGAAACCTTGACCACGTATAAGAGACAGGTGGAAGAGTTAGGGAAGGACTGCAGCCGACTTGACTATGCTCCTCTGTTGGATTTCCTGTTTGTCAATGTCAGTACTACTTCCACGTTGGATCATGACGCATGGAATATGGTAAGCTAACTTTCTCTTTGTTTTGTTTCCATTTCAAGTTTCAACATTCTTTGAGAAGTAAAAAAGGGAAATATGGACACAGGGAATTTGTTAAAGGTCTTAGGTTGATTTGGTGGGCCTGTTGGGTCAACCTTCTCACGGTATCTTAGTCTACTTGGGACCCAATTTTAGTGAAAGAAAATAGTCAAAATACTCCTGTCAATGTGACATACTGACATGTGTCGTAAGAAATGGTACTTAGAGGGGTAGTTAATACCAGAACTTACAATTGACGCTGTAGTGGGTGATGCCTCTTGTGGATTTGGTTGGTGACTTGTTTAAGTTGCATGTCAAGCATTGGCTACCCGATCATGAATCAATGGCCATTTTCCTATGGGAATACACTTTTAGAAAATTCAGTATTCAATTGTGTTCAGGAAAGGGGAAGTTAGGACGTGGACCCTGATAAGGAATGTTGCGGGCATGAACAGGGAACATGACAGGGCATCCTGAATCTCTCTTTTTCTTCTCTACTACAATTTATGCGCAATTAGTGGCAGCTAGAATTGTCTGAAAGATAAGGTTGAAGAGTAAACAATTTTAGCGCATAGAATGGAACACATTGTTTGATTGCATCCTTTTTTAATCAAATGAAAATGCCTCGTTGTGACTAACATGTTGACAATGAACAGGCACCACGGAGACAATGTTGCGAGGTAATCAATGCCAAAAATGGGGTGAACAACACGTTACAGGTCAAGATCAGAAGCTGCAACCAATTTGAGAGTGTTACCCCACCATAGGAGAAAAAGGCAATAAAGACTCACCCTGGATTGGAATGTCCTCAAAGGAACACTACCGCTTTGAAAGAGAAGAGCATTAACCCGGCTCCACAAATATCAATGTAGCTACATCCGTGGCTTCGCGGGTTTGCTATATGGGGCTGAGTTTTATCTTTTTCTGGAAAATTTAGGAACAAAATTCCTAAATACTTAGATTTTAATGTTACATTCTATCTTTTTCGTTCAATAGATGTGTACATGTTGAATACTGTAGCTACTTTAATTTTGAGAAATATGAATATCACTCTGATAATTAAATTTAATTAGTAAGATTTTTTCTTACTAATCCCCAATTTTGGATTTTCTAATCGTTGGTATAAAACAAGCAATTAGATTAAACTGCCAACTGCGTGTTCTCTTTAATTTTCATTCCTAATGCACTAATATAGTTATCTCTATATATGGATGTATTTTCTTGAAACTTTCATTGTAATGTAGGGACTATGACAAATAGGCCAGCAAATAAGCTGAATTGAGCTTTTGGAGTCTCAAACTTAGCTATTTTTTTTTTTTTGGTTTAAAACCGGGAGGTATATTAAAAATATACTTGAGCTGATGACAAGTTTAAGAGTCGGTAGCTCAAATCGACTCCTAATTAGCACAAGCATTGGACTAGTACAACGACAAGGGAGACATAGTGAATGATAACAACTCGAAAAATCGAGAACTAGGGAACCAGTAAAACAACAAGATAATTACTAAACAGAGTTGTTATGAGACTCTCTACTCATGGCGGGATATCCACTTGTCGCGCCCTTCCCGACCCAGCCGTGAGGACATCAGGCGAGATGATCATTCGATGGCAGTCTTCTGAGAGCACCACTGCCGTATGATTCTGGGATCGATGGGGACGAGCGTGCGTAGATGGGTTGAAATTGGAGGAGATGATAGGATAATTGGTGGGGGGGGGGGTGTGGGGGAGAGGGGCCGACACCTGGGATATCAAAAGTAGGGGGATTGGTTGGGACATTAGACACATCTTTAAGGGTTTGTCGTCGAGGGTTATCCCTGGCTGCAAGTTTTGGAATTTTCAAAGGCTAGGTTTTCTTGATGGATTGCTTTTGGAGTCTCATAGGTTGTTTGCTAGATGGCTTCCTAACAGGCCCGTCCCGAATAAAGGCTTGCAAAGTGGGTAGTGCGGGGGGTGTACCTGATGGATCTTGGGCCTCAATGGTGGTTGTAGGTTGTGAGGGTGGAACGGTGGTGGACATGTTTAGTGGCGGGGCCTCGGGCATCGTCTCTGTAGTATGGGGAGATGCAACAGGGACAGAATGATGGGTCGGCATAAGATCCTCCTGGGGAGATTGGCTGAGGATGTGGAACCTATTTTGTAGGCTGCTGGAGGTAGCGGGTGGCGAAGGCACTGCTGGGCGGACCGGTTGCCGCTGCGCCCCTCTCATTGTGTGACCTGGCGACCGAAGCCTCAACATCCATAAGAGTTGTTGAAGACGTGCTTGTGGTAGGGTGTGGGCTATGGACAGCTTCCGGACAAGCTAAGATACTGTGACCTGGTGTCCCACAGATAAAACAAATATCGGGCAAGCCCTCATAACCAATCTTTAAGGGTTCGCCATCCAGATATACTTCCCCTTTCAGGGGTTTTGTTAAATCAAGGCATACCGCAACTCTAGCAAATTTGGCTCGACTAGGGTTAGAAGTATTACCGTCAAGCTTAACTGTTCTTCCCACCATATTGCCAAGTTGACGCAGAATTCGAGAGTGATATCGGTTTGTTGGGAAGTCGGGAAATTGGATCCACGCCACTATGGAGTCAATTGTCCCTGTAGATGCTCGGAAGTTCGGAGACCAGGGTTGCACACTAAGGACACTACCGTAGATGCTCCAGGGTCCGTCAATCAAAGCATGGTCATAGTCCTCCGATGCCCAAAACAGCACCAAGTAAAAATTATTTTCAAGATCGATGATCTTGAAAGGTCCCGTTGGCTTCCAATTGCGTTGTAATTGTGCATGCAGAGCTGTGAAACCGATGTATCGCCCGTATAATTTGATCACCACCGTGTTTTCCCATTGTTTGTTCAGCCGGGCTTTGAAGGGATCGGACAAAACCAAATTATCGACTCCATCTATTTGGGATATCGTTAAATCTCCTTCTTCGTACTCGACCTCTCCTTTTAGTTCTCACGGGTCGAACAGGTACAGTGGATTGGAGCCGGCAAAAAGGGTGTCCCGATAACTGGGCCGAACATCCTCCATGGACTCGTCTGACCTGTAGTTGGCACCGACTCCGGAGTATGATGGTGTGGTTCGACCGACTTGGTTGGACCGGTAGTCAGCCCGGTCGTAGCCGGCACCACTGCCTGCGAAGGAGCTTTCATGGATGTCTCTGTGGTATCTGGACTGGGATGCTCGGGTGCTGGCTGAGAGGGTTGGCCAGACCCGGTTGGGTCAGGCGACCCGACTGCAACAGGCGAAGGAGTTGCCGGCGGTGGTGGCAGCAAGTCTCCGCGATCTGGAGGTCGGGGTTGGCTTCCACCGACTGCAGGATCCGGGGGGCGAGCGGAAGGGGGCGGCATGTCCCTTGTAGGTGGAGGCGACGTCGATCGGAGCCGGCCAGAGGGGGGGAAGATTCCGGCTCCTCTTTCCCATGAGCGGGAGCGAGCTCGCTGGACGGGACTACCTGCTGGGTCGCGGTTCCTGACCTTGCGGGTGGCCCGATCGACGGTAGTTTCTGCTTCTCTCGAGCTCGGTGCAGAGGCCATGGTGGTCGGCGAAGAAACCAGAGTCGACCTCACGCGCGCGGTTGGGCTGGCGCGTGGATCGGGTTGACAGGGCTTGAAGGTGACGCGTGAGGCGCGTTCAAAATGAATTCCACTGGTCGGTCTATATTTGAGGTGTTGTCTCTCTAGTGCTACAATCATTAACTTAGCTAATTCAATCCTGTGCAAACTCAAGCTTTGTTCATTCGTGACAAGCTTAAATTGTTAAAACTCAATTTATAGAGTTCGAAGAGGAAAATTAGTTTGATTTCGAGAGAACTTTCTATAAGAATAAGTTGCAAAATTTAAAAATTTTAATATGAAGAAGTTGGGTGTTCTGGACTTGCGATCATGGGTTGCAAATATATATATATATGAATTTGAAATACTAAGCTTTGTTCAAGTGTGCTTATGAATTTGAAGCGCCACGTACCTTTTCACCATGCTTCCACTGAAAGTTGAAGCGACAGTGAATTAAACAATAATAAAATAGAAAGAGTTACAATTAAGGTTAACTATACGTACCAATGGGAAATATTGTTTTACCAGACTTTTCCAGAATAAAAATGATTGGGTCTTAAAATTATTTTGTTCCAATTAGGAGAGGCGAAGTTGGGGAACGAACCCAAGTGTCCGAGATATTTGACAACACATCAACTCACCAAGCTATTTAGAAATTCATGCCGTTGTATAAAATTAAAGGTAGAATACATGTTGATGATAATAATAATACAATTTTTTATAATAATAATATAATTTTTTATAATAATATTAATAATAGTTAAATAATATAGAATAATTAAGATGGAGAGATCTTGAGAAGGGAGGTATGTATGAATGAGAAGAGAATGAAATTTATGGTGAGAGTGCTACGTAGAAATGTTAAAGAGTAAAGCGATAGTTATAGTTAAAAATGGGAGGATAAAAATAAATAGGTTTTGATTAATTTAAAAGAATAAAATCAAATAGATATTAGTAAAAGAAAGATGATAACAACGTTAAGACAAATAGAATTATAGAAATAGATAGCCAAAGAGATAAATATTTACTCTTAGATTCGAGCATAATAAAAATATATTATACCAAACAATAACAATGATATTCATAATAATTTATTCATAACATGTCCATCATACAATTATATATGATAATAATGATTTTAGGGGTCCCGGACCCTTGCCCACCCATAGATCCACCGTCCATTACAATCTATTTTATAAATATTGTAATCCTCATCCTCAGTGCTGATACATAACTATTATAACTATTATTATATTTATAATTTTTTACACGCTTTTTCTATAACTATTATTTCTCACATCTTCAAGTAAATTAACATATTTAATTTATAAAATTCACCTCTCTTCATAAAGCACTTGTGCCAATTATTTTTAAATTTTTTTTATTGTTTCTCATCTGTTATTTTACATGCGTATTTATTTTTATGTTTGTAAATAGTTATAAACATAAATTGTGTAACAGCTCGGGTAAAAATTTAGATTTTTATCGGGACTGTAAAAGTCGTTATATAGTGATTTACCTTTGAATTTATTCTTGGGTAATTAATTCAAGGTAAATCGGGCATCGTTTTTTCGAACCCGAGGTTTTTCCTGCGCTCGTGATTTTTCTGTGGATTTTTCGGACCAAAGTTGGTATTTTTCGGGTCCCGAAATCATAAGAAAATCACACCAAAAATATAACTAAGGAGGTACATCAGTTATTTTCTGCTCCAGTCTGGACACAACCCTACATTAATGAGCCGCCTCAATAATGCAAGGCAGCGCCACCTTCGCTGCTGTGCACAGCATTATAAAGAGGAAGGAAGCAGGAGAAGAGGAGAAGAAAAAGAAAATGAGAGAAAAGAAGAGAGGGAAAAAAAAGAGAAAAAGGAAAAAAAAAAAGAAAGAAGGAAAAAATACAGAAAACACAGAAACCGAAAAAAAAAACAGAGAGGAAGAAAGAAAAGAAAAAAAAAGAGAGGGAAAAAAAAGAAAATATAAAAACAAAAAAGGGTGAAGGAAAAAAAAAAGAAAGAAAATAGAAAAAAAAGAAAAAAAAAGAACAGTTCGTCACCTGCCTTTCTCCTCGAGGTTACTGTTCACGCGGAACATCTCCGCGCCGCCGAGCACGCCACCGCCGCCATCATCAGCTCCCTCATGCCGTTGCCGACCGAACGGCGCTGCCCCCGAGCTCTTCCGCCGCCGGACGCCCCTGCACGAGCCGTTGACCCGGCGGAGAACCCATGGATCCACCTCCCTCGTGCCTTCCGCCTTCGGCCGACGCCACCGCGCCATTCTTTCTGTCGTTCCAGCGTCGCCGCCTCACGCCGCGCCTCGTGACCCCATCCTCGCGTTGCGTCGCGCCGCCGCCGTCGTTCCCAAGGTGAGAACCCGTTTCTTCTGTGCGGGTCGCGACCGGATCGCGCCTTCCCTAGGTTCTGGGTTGCCGGGTTGGGTTTCCTTTAAAAAAAAAAGGATATATATATATATATTTCTAAAAAAAACCAGAATTAAACTGACCATAATTTTCTCAAAATGAATATATATATTTTTTTCAAAATTAACTTAATTTTTTTCAAAGTGAATATATATATTTGGAAAAATATTACTATTTTTATTTGGAAAAATATATATACCATGAAGAATACTTTTTGGAAAATTTTATATATATGTTATTTTCTCTGGAAAATTATGGTAACTGATTACCTTTTGGAAAATATGTATTTATGGTATACAAAAGTAATAGTTCTGAAAATATATAATTACTTTGATATATAATTATTTGGAAAAGTATTTTAACTTTGGAAAATATATATATGTATATTTACAAATTCGTATTTATTTTTAGAAAATAAATTTGTATGATTAATTTTTCTGGAAATATGGTTTTCTAAAGATAATAATATTTGGTAATTATATTTTGGCAAGTAATATATTTTATGGAAATAATTTTGGGAAAAATACATATATATGATATAATTTCTAGAAAAATTATGTTGTTTATTATTTTGGAAAAAATATATTATTTTATGAAATATTTTGATTTAATAGCTTTGGAAATATATTTTTGTAACCTTATATACATACGAAATATTTTCGGAAAAAGGTTTAATTATGATAAATGGATAATTTCATGATAATATATACATAATCGAGATGTTTTACCGATAAGTTTGATTTACAGTTTATGGCATCATAGCATACCAATTATGTGTATTTATGTGAGCATGTTGTTTTGTTGTATAGGTTTTGATATCGGGCAGTTCCCCGAGGAACCAGCTTCGGACCGGTTGATGTTTTCTGAGCTCAGTAATCGGCTAAGGTGAGGATGGATTTCCTTTGATATGTGCCTATATTATTCGGTTGTTGTGTTTGATGTTTGTTGCGCTGTTGAGTGTTGCATTTGCTGTGGTTTGATTCGGGATGTTTATCCCAGTGCCTTGATTGATTTTGGGATGTTTATCCCCATGATTTGATTTTGGGATGTTTATCCCCGTGCATTGAGTTTTGGAATGTTTATCCCTGTGTCTTTTTGGTATAAAGAATAATAGATTAAATAATAAAATGTGATAAGGATGTCGATCCTTGGTTTTGGATTGGGATGTCTATCCCGGTGTTTTGGTTAGGGATGTTGATCCCTGAGATTTGGTTTTTGGATGATGATGATATAATTGTCACGTGGTAAGTAGAGGTACGACCGGATGGTTAGAGACTGTTTTGTGGTGGCAATGATCTGGGTTACTTGTGATGGGCATGTTGATGCCGGTTTGATTGGGATGTTGATCCCTGAGATTTGTTATTGGGATGTTGATCCCGAGTTCTTTTTGATCTGGCACCAGGAACAGGTTGATAACCTGGTACGATCCTAGTTTATCCGTGACGGGGCCCAGAAAGATAAAATTGAAAATTGGATTTTTGTTTAAGTCTTTTTGGTCTTGGGCCAGTTTTGGTTCGAGTCTTTTGGATTGGTATATTTCGGTTGTTATACCTGTTTTCGACCTTGAGTATTTTATAGTGTTGCATATTGACTGTCTATCCATGATTGTACTTAAATGTACCGGG
This sequence comes from Turnera subulata, assembly GCA_028386065.3. Classification (NCBI taxonomy): domain Eukaryota; kingdom Viridiplantae; phylum Streptophyta; class Magnoliopsida; order Malpighiales; family Passifloraceae; genus Turnera; species Turnera subulata. The sequence goes on from JAKUCV010004467.1 coordinate 261,529, forward strand.
GAGCACTTCGGACTCACCCCTCACCTGCGGGCTATCATCCCGTAGGTTGGGTTATTTGTGGTTCAGGTATGATGCATTCCAGACAGGCTGCGGTGTTATCCCTCGGACAGGACTCGGATCCATTAGATTGCATCAGGTTTTGCATATGGTGTCTTGAGATTAAAATTGCTTCCGCTGTGCTATTGTTGATGTCCCCGAGGTCGGGCGACGTGTTTTGATGTTGGGCCGAAAAGCCAGATTTCTGATGTTTATAATGTGATATTGAGCCGTTGGGCCGGTTTCTCTGATATAATCATTGATATTATCTTTGGGCCATTGGGCCGTATTTCGTGTTGTATTTACTGTTGTACAGTTCCGGCACGTGTTTACTGAGACTGGTAAATACGGGTCGGGGTGTCTCAAATTTCATCATGTGTGCGATGTAGAGACTGACTAATGCATTTATCAATACACAAAGTCAATTTCGTTCTTGTCACAAGTACATTAATAAATTTATACCTAGTAATAATATTACTACGATACTAAAATGTTACATATTTATAGTATACTTATAAAATATATTAATATACATGATAATATATATAACTAAAAAGGAGTCAATGAAAATTTACAATAATAATGTTTATACATTACTAAACTTCTGCATGTTCAAAGTATATCTATAAAAATATATGCTTTATATCTATAAAAAAATTTATTTATAAAATGTAATAATATAAGAGTTAATAAATTTAATGATTCTCATAAAAAATATTAATACTTTTTGAATGAAATATAATAATTATAACCAAATAAATATTTGAGATATTATAGCTTGCAAATATTTAAGTGATGTATAAATAATATTAGGCGTGTAGAAGATACATAACCGGACATTTTCATATTGGTGATTGTTTATCTTTAGTTTTAAAGGTCAAGGTTCGAGTGCTACTTAAATTGTTTTGGCGAAATAATATTTGTGTGATTGGACTCCAAGTGTAATTTTATAATATTATTTGACATAAACTGTTAATTGAGATTTTTTTTTGTTATTTAAGTAAAATAATTAATCTTAAAGGATTATTTTGCAAGATAAAATATGAAATTTAAAAATATAAATAAATAATAAATTCTAATTGTTCCAGGCCTGTAAAGGTTTTTAGTACCCAAAAGGCCAAAACTTGTGCATAGGTGCCATAGAATTCCCCATTTTGTTTTGGTCAAAATACTCATAAATAGACTTTTCCTCAATTCCCAAATAGGTATAGATAATCTACTTATCTACTTATTAATTTCTCACATTGATTGTTTTTGCCTAATGGATTGACACCCTACATAAATTTGTAAGAGTCATATAAGTGTTGAGAATTTGCTGCCCACCAAAGATCATAATTATGGCATTTATGACGTTCATTGTTATTTTCGTCCTCGCCTTTATATGAGTTTTTCTATATGTGCGATATTTTTGTCCAGATCTTTTGTAGCTAGGTGTGGAATTTTTAATTCGATATGTTAGGGGAATTGCAGTGATGTGCTAGTAGATGTGCTAGTAATTGTGCTACTCCACTTGCTACTTGATATCCTCAATGATTGAACAACACAGGCTATATAAGGTCTAGAGCAATCAAGGCAAAGGTATGAGAGCAAGCTCTCACCCTCACTCGTCAGCAATTCCTATTTTTAGATCCATTACTCATTTAAATACCGGAATATATGTATATACACCCTAGGTCTCCAAGCCTACTTTTTTTTTTATATATATTGTATAGGGTGACAAATATATAACGATACTCCTAATCTAATCAAAATCCTAAGCCAACAATTTAATGTCCATTTGCAAGATGAACTACCTCCCTCCCTTGCGTTTTAATTCTAGTTTAAATTTTGTCACAAATATCAATATTATAATTAAAATAACCTAAAATTTTTAATATAATAAAATTTAATTAAACCATCATCCGCTAAAAGAGTTATTTACTAAATTTTTCCCCTCGCATATTATTCAATAACGAAATTATGATTAAAATTTAAAGAATCAATGCTACCTAAGAATTTTAAAACGATAAGTAATTTGAAACAAACTTAAACCAAGCTCTAAAGCAGCAATAAAAGGAACACCTTCTATGGATCCCATATTCTTTTCTTTTTTAACAATGCTTCATCAATTTAATCAAAGAAAGGAAGAAATTCATTCTCAATGATGTTACACAATCCCTAGGCATGTTTGAGTCTTCCATGTTCAAAAAATATTGACATAAAAGCAAACTTAGCAAGACAGCCATGTGCGCAATTAGTTCTCCTACTAACTCTCTAACATATTTTAGCAAGTCATGAGACTTACTATACAAAAGACTCCTAATTTTTTTAAAAACAATAGACCTACTAGTTGTGGAAAAAGTCCTGGTGTATTCTATAACTTAACACCAATATCATTTTTAAGTCTTACAATTTTAAAGAGGAGCATTCTAAGTCTTATAACTTTTGTTTGTAAATCATACTTAACAGCGTTATTCTACTCTAACCGTTAATTAAAATTGATAAGTAAAGCAAACTATAGCAAACAACAGATTAGAGATCTGAGGATACATAATTGAAGATCTAATGAACAAAAGTATGAGAAAAAGTTAACCTAATAATTTTTCCCAATCTACGACAAACAAACACACAGCGAGATCTATTTCCTTCAAAAAAAGGATTTACAACAGCACTCTACTCTCGCGGGCGTCATAACCTGTATCGTCCGTGTAACAACCACCAAGCCAACAGGTGAAGGCGATGCATACCTGTGGGGTGAAATATCTCTTTGTTGGCAAATTTTTGCGGTAGACAAAGAATTGTTCTTGAGGTCGATTCTTCCTCCATGGCTTTTGGCTCCCATAGTTTTATTTTTTTTTTTTTTTTTGGTCAAGGTCAATGACCGGGAAGTATATTAAAAAATATACGTGAGCTGAATACATGATTAGAAGACGTTAGCTCAATTCGCCTTCTATCTTATACAAGAAGCATGATAAACATAATATGACAGTACATGACAAGGGATCAAAGTCCCTAACATAGAAAAACTGAAAACAAACTCTAGAAACTGGCTGAGGTGCAACAGAAACGGAAAATAATCATGTCCCGGAAAGAAGCTGGGTCAGTGAGGTTGGGGAGGAACCGTCCGCCGGTCCACGTCCATACTGGAGCTGGACGCGCCGGGAGAGAAGATTAGGCGGTGGCACTCTTCGCCCAGGACCACGGCTGTGTGGTTTTGAGATTTCCGAGATCGGGGGCGGGGGTCGGTTTGGTTGAAGTTCGAGGAGACGACTGGGTAGTTGGTTGAGGCAATACCTGGATGGGAAATAGGTCCAATGTGAGTCAGGGATATATCAGGAGTAGACAAGTGGGGTTGGGCATTGGACACATCGCTTAGGGTTTGTCTCTTAGGGTTGTCTTTTGTGAGTTTAGGGATTTTCACCGGTTGAGACTTTTTCATGGGTTGTTTTTGGAGTCGGGTGTGAAGTTTGCTTTTGGATTTCTTGATAGACTCCTCCCCGAGGAAATCTAGCAAGGTGGGTAAGGCAGGGGGTTGTTCAGGAGGGGGCTGGTGCTCAATGGAAGGTGGTAGAGCGGGCGGGTCTGGGGTCGGAGTCACCACTGGAAAAACCATATTTGAGGTTGGTGACGGTTGGGGGGGTGCATCAGGAATAGGGAGGATGTCCGGCACACGGGCTTCAGGCCCAGCATTACTCAGGAGATGAAATCGGTTAGACGGCCGACCAGGGTTGGGCGGCACTGGGGAACTCTGGGTGCTAGGGACTTGTCGTCGTGGTGGACGCCTAGACATTCTTGGTGCATTCATCCACTCGCATAGTTTTATTTGAATCACCAAAAAAGGTGAAAGAACACCCGACGGAGAAAACACACCCACAAAAAATAGGACTAAACTCACAAAAAATGAGACTAAACCCACAAAAAGTGAGAATAAAACAACAAAACTGAAAAAAAAAAAAAAACTAATTGGTGGGGGGCTTACAGCCGGAAAAAGAGTCGTCGGCGGCAGCCCCAATATGTAGATCTAGAATTTTTCTCTGAGAGAAAGAGAGAAAGGAAAAAAACCCTAGAGACAAAAGGATAGCAAGACAATCATGTGTAAAATTAGCTCTCCTACTAACATGCTACAGCAAGTCATAAGACTAACTTAGTCGGGGCAAAGCTCCAAATGCCAAATGAGAAATAATAAAAAGCTTCCTAATTCTTTTTTTAAATGGACGTAGTACTTGTGCCAATGGATCCCAGAGTTTGTTAATGGACATAGTAAATATTGTTAGGCTTGGAAAGTTCTTAATAGGATAACGAAGCTACTTTCGATCAGCTGAAACAAAATCAAATGGGGTAGCCTGTAAAGTAAAGATCAATGCTCTCGGCCCTTTGGAAGAGAAAGGTAGACCCAACAGTAGCCCGTAATCCACGTTAGAAAAAATTGTACTCTATTGAACATGTTTCTTAGCTCTCTTTTTTTTTTTTCAGTTTTCTAGTAGAAAATAAAAATTAGAAAAAATAAAAAAGAGTTAGAAATTCTGAAATATTTTCCACAACTAAACACGCCCTATGGATTCCTCAACAATTATTCCTCAAAACCAATAATTTCGCACCAAAATTGGCAAAGAGATCTGGATAGCATTTCCAAAAACAGATTTGATTTAAGACAAAAAAAATTTAGGCCTGGAAATTAGGAGCCACCATATATATTCTCTTCCCTTTGTATATGCCTGAAGCGACAGAGAGATTTCATTAACAACGGAAGAACAAAAGCACAAAGGTAATATTGCCGACTTAGAGACTTGAGCTTACCATACAGAGTAGGGATTCCGAATTAAAAAGGTAAAGAAACGTACGAGAAAGGTAATGACGAGTAAGAGAGTGGACTATACCATATAAACCCTTACAGGATATACGTACACATCAAGATCGGTAGATCAACGAACATAATTACGTAGCAAGATCATTATCTCTATATTTGAAACCCTGTTTTCCAAATCACAAAGAACATATAAATACCAAGCTTTGAGGGGGTGTGTGTCATCAGATCACAGAGTTAATTTTGGTGTGCAGGTATAGCAATGTCGGCGGCGTCTTTGAGCAAAGCTAATTTGCAGTCAGGAGGTGATGTTCATCATCATCGGCAACCCCAACCCCATAACTTCTTGGAGTGGTGTTACCGTTGCAAGACTAGGATGGAGGCCACTTCAATTGTGTACATGTACGGGTAAGTCTCTTCTTCCTCTTCTTCTTCTTTTTTTTTTTTTTTCTCTTTTATGTTCTGCCATTCTTAATTGTTTAGTACTCCCTGATTATGAAATTTTTTTCAACAGTCAAGAGTTTGATGTAACCCTTGAAGTTTTAGACAGTTGATGTCGTTTATAGGCTAGCCTTTGGTATTAGTGCCTCAAAAAGTTCGAAATAACTATTAAAATTTTGGACAGTCCTTTTCTTTTTTTTTTTTTTTTTGATGAACACAGTTGATGTCTTTTTGATGTAGACTAGCCTATTCCTAAAAAAAAAAAAAATGTAGCCTAGAAATTATACTAGTGCGAAAAGGAAAAAGAACTATTGAAATTCTTTCCTGTGACCTATGGATTGTAAAATTTGATTGCTTTTACTTGTATCGCAGCACATCGACAAGTAATAAGAATCCCTGTTCTTCTTTTTTGGTCAAAAGCATCGTTCTCACACTCTCTTGCAGCTGTTAGTTGATTTGGCTTATGGAGGAAAGTGATTTGCTTAGAGTTGGCTGTATCAGCAGGAAAAATTAAGGTGTCCATATACTTTATAAAATAAAAAATAAAGGAAAGAAATAATGGGTGTTAGTTATATGCCTCAACAAGTTTTGTATAATACGTCTATTTAATTTTTTTCTATATGTACCCCCCAAAAAGAAAAGTCTATAGAAACAAAAAATAAAAAATATACACTGAAAGATCTGATATTCTTGGCCGGATATTATGAAGGAAATAAAAACAATCTAACGATATGTGGATTTTAATATAATCTTGAGCTTCTCTCTCCCTCTATTTTTTTTTATACATAGGAGCCAAAGAAACCTTCAATATCCTACGGAGTCAAATCTCGATCGATCCCTCACTTTATGTAACACTATATTCTATTAAAAGGATCCTCGGAACTGAATATAACATATTTTCTTTCCAAAATAAATAAAGCAAACCTAGCTAGACATCTCTAAATCAGATATATTATCCTATATTACCTTTTTGTTACAGCCTTGCCTTTGATATTACAGGGGTCTGGAGATTTTTTTTTTCGCATACCAAAAATATTAGAGGCAGTGCAAATTTCATCGCAATATTCCCCAAAAGAAAAAAAAAAAACAAAATCATCGCAATATGAAAAAAAAGTCAAAAGCATATCACAGTACTCATAAACTAATTAAGAAGCATATGATAGCAATCTTCAAATTTTCAAATTTCTTCCTGAAATTATATACATGTTCATGAAAGCTTCCTCCTGCAAAAACTATTACTAGAGCCTTGAACTGCAAAATATTATTGATTCTTTTATAAATTCAACGAGGCATCGATTAGCATAAAAAATACAAAATATTATTTACACGGACTGATATATTTTTCTTCGAGGTTATGCAGAGACTTCCATTGCTTTTGTAGCCGATTGTGCCGCGACCAACAGATGAGAAGTGACGATGCAAAGCAAGAGCATGATAAGTTAGATGAGACTCATTTATCCAATTGATTAAGAATCAAAAGGCACTTAATCGTATGTTAGCTTATTTCTTTAAGAACAATATATATCATGGATTATTGCTTCCTATTTGTTGTTTTTTTTGTTGTTTTGAATTCTAGTGGACCTAGTTTATGGTTTGAGCTTGTAGACTTGTTATTAGTCATGACCAAAGATAGAACCTGTTTAAGTGTGAGTGGTGAATCCCACATCGGAGAGAAAGAGGTCAAGTGAGTAACATATAAGTGAAGTGGACCCATGTACCCAATACCTTGAGGTTTTGGGTTACAGAGTGGTGTCCTGGTCACGCGTATGGAACTCACTTGGGCCTCGCGTATAGTCTCCCCGATTTTCGGGCGACTCCCGGTTCTCAACACTATTACTTTAAGCAATTTGATTTATTGAATTTTTAATCAATTAATCGATAAATTTATTTCCCTTTACTTTGTTAGTGTATATTAATCTTATTGCTACACTTTTAGTGTTCGTTAATGCCATCTCTTAAGTAAGCAAAGACGTTTAATCATTGTTCTAAACTTCTTATGGAAAAAATTATCTTTTCGCCATTTATACAAGTGGCATGGTCAATATCGTAACTAAGATGTACCAAAATAATATCGTAACTAAGGGTTTACTCTTCCGGTTTGTTTTGGAAAACTAGTTTTTGGCGAGTGCGATGCATATGATAATTTATAACATAATTATACTTTAAAAATATTAATTGTTAAAAAATAATAAGTAAATTATATAAATAAAAGTAATTAAACTACATTATAAACAAATTGAGTAAGGAGTAGTAGTGATTTGTTTTTGTAAATTTTGACTTATTTATTAATTTTTTCTAATTTTACATAAATTTGGCCGTAATTTTATTATTTTAACGAAATTATTGATATTGTTTATGATTTGATTTATAATTTTAATTATTTTTTGTATAGAAATATTAATATTACTATCGGCTTTTAAAAACTCATCCTCATCTTTAAAGTTGGACAGGGCTGTGAACCAGCACCCAAATTACATCACTTTACATACTCTAAGGATGAATTTTCCATCAATAAATTTGAAACTACCCGACCCGTATTTACCCGAAAAAAGCAATTACCGAACAACAGTGCCGACACGTGGCACATTGTAAATATCAGAAATAACGGCCCAACATCAAATACACGTCACCCGATCTCGGAGACATAGACACATAAATCCGGCCCATCGGCCCAATATCAAAAACACGTCACCCGAGCCCAGGGACCCAAAATATAGCACAGCGGAAGCATTTAATCTCAATATCATCATATGTAAAACCTGATGCAAACTAATGGATCCAAGTTCTGTCCGAGGGATAACTCCGCAGCCTGTCTGGAATGCATCATACCTGAACCACAAATAACTCAACCTACGGGATGAAAGCCCGCAGGTGAGGGGTGAGTCCGAAGTGCTCACCAACCATGGATAGACAATCAATATGCAACACTATAAAATACTCAAGGTCGAAAACAGGCATAACAGCCAAAATATTCCAATCCAAAAGACTCGACCCAAAACTGGTCCAAGACAAAAAAGACTTAAACAAAAATCCAATTTCCAATTTTATCTTTCCAGGCCCCGTCACGGATAAGCTAGGGTCGTACCAGGTTATCAACCTGTTCCTGGTGCCAGATCAAAAAGAACCCGGGATCAACATCCCAATAACAAATCTCAGGGATCAACATCCCAATCAAACCGGCATCAACATGCCCATCACAAGTAACCTAGATCATGGCCACCACAGTCTCTAACCATCCGGTCGTACCTCTACTTACCACGTGACAATTATATCATCATCATCCAAAACCAAATCTCAGGGATCAACATCCCTAACCAAAACACCGGGATAGACATCCCAATCTAAAACCAAGGATCGACATCCTTATCACATTTTATTATTTAATCCATTATTCTTTATACCAAAAAGACACAGGGATAAATATCCCAAAACTCAATGCACGGGAATAAACATCCAAAAATCAAATCATGGGATAAACATCCCAAAATCAATCAAGGTACTTGGATAAACATCCGGAATCAAACCACAGCAAATGCAACAATCAACAGTGCAACAATCATCAAACACAACAACCGAGTAATATAGGCACATATCAAAGGAAATCCATCCTCACCTTAGCCGATTACTCAACTCTGAAGACAATAACCGGTCCAAAGCCGGCTCCTCGGGAAACTGCCCGATATCAAAACCTATACAACGAAACAACATGCTCACATAAATGCATATAATTGGTATGCTATGATGCCATAAACTGTAAATCAACTCATCGGTAAAACATCTCGATTATATATATATTATCATGAAATTACCCTTTTATCATAATTAAACCTTTTCCGAAAATACTTCGTATGTATATAAGGTTACAAAAATATATTTCCAAAGCTATTAAATAAAAATATTTCATTAAATAATATACTTTTTTCCAAAATAATAAACAACATAATTTTTCTGGAAATTATATCATATATATGTATTTTTCCCAAAATTATTTTCATAAGATATATTACTTAACAAAATATAATTACCAAATATTATTATCTTTAGAAAACCATATTTCCAGAAAAAATTAATCACACAAAATTATTTTCTGAAAATAAATATGAATTTATAAATATACATATATATATTTTTGAAAGGTAAAATACTTTTCCAAACAATTATATATCAAAGTAATTATATATTTTCAAAACTATTACTTTTGTATACCATAAATACATATTTTCTAAAAGGTAATCAGTTACCATAATTTTCCAGGGAGAATAACATATACATAAATTTTCCAGAAAGTATTTTCATGATATATATATTTTTTCCAAATAATAATATTTTTTCCAATTCATAACTTAATTATTTATCAAAGTATATATATATATATTTTTCTCAAAATACCTGAATTAAACTGACCATAATTTTCTCAAAATAAATATATATATATTTTAGAATTTAATTAGGTTTCCAGAAATTATAAATACATATTTATATATATATTTTAAAAAAAAAAGAAATCCGACTGGGCCATGAATAGTGCCGGCCCAGACCAAGGCAGCAGGCCCGAAGCACAGGCCCACGCCCGGCCTGGCACGAAACCAGCCACTGCCCAACCCAGGTCATAACCCGATCCACAAGCGCCCGGGTAAAACGCGGGTCGCGGGTCTGCTCACATTGAGTTGCAGCGGCGGGCGACGGCGGCGATGCGACGAGAGGCAAGCGGTGCGAGGATCAGACAGCGACGGAACGCGGCATGGGAGGAAGCTGCGGCGCGGCGACGTCGTGGTGTAGTCGTCGGCAGCAGCGCGGGGAAGCAGATCCGCCGGGTTCTGTCGCGGGTCAACCTCTCCTGGAGGCGCGTCCAGCGGCAGAAGGAGGAGGAAGCGACGGGGTCGAGCTCGCGACGACACGGCGAGCACACTGACGAGGGAGATGGCACGAGACACGGCGCCGATCTCTTCGACGTGCACAATGACCGTGAGGAGGAAGGTGACGACACTGTTCACAGGGGTTTTTTTTTCTTTTCTTTTTTTCTTTTTTTCTTCTTTTTTTTCTTTCATTTTCTGTATATTTTTTTTCTTTTTTTTCCTCTCCTTTTTCTTTTCTTCTTCCTCTCTGTTTTTTTCCGATTTTCCTCTTTTTTTTTCTTTTCTTCTCTTTTTTTTTTCCTTTTTCTCTCCTTTTTTTCCTCTCTTCTTTTCTCTCTTTTCTTCTTCTTTTCTTCTTCTCTTTTTCTCTTCTCCTCTGCCTCCTTTATACTAGTGTATCAGCCGCCTGCATAATTGAGCTCAATTATGCAGGTTTGGCTGCATATGGGGCGAGTCTAGACCGGACCAGAAAATAACTGCATACCCCCTTAGTTATTTTTCGGTGTGATTTTTTGAGGATTTCGGGACCCAAAAAATACCAACTTTGGTCCGTAAAATCCACGGAAAAATCCCGAGCGCGGGAAAAACTTCGGTTCCGAAAAACGATGCCCGATTTACCTTAAATTAATTACCCAAGATTAATTCATTTGGTTCACTGTATAACGACTTTTACAGTCCCGGTAAAAATCCAAATTTTTTCCCGGGCTGTTACATTCTACCCACCTTAAAAAAAATTCGTCCCCGAAATTCCTTGTCTTATCCGTGGGTCCTACCACGATAAACTTCTGGTACACTCTACCAGGTGTCCAAACTCAACGCGAGATACCGCTTATACCCTTAAGCGACATCTCCTCCGCTTATATAAACCGAACCTCATAATTGAGAACTCACTCTCAGCCATGGACTCTCCACTAAGAACAAGAACCACCTCAGACTCCGAGGATAACAGCTATATCGGTGGTACTGCTTTCCCGGCAAGCTCCGATGAAGAACCTCCCAAGAAGCGGTTCAAGACAAACATCATCAGTCTGAAGGAAGATATGGTGGTCTCCCCAAGACGGCGAAAGAAGCGTGCCAACAAGAAAGCTGAGGATAGGAAGGGCAAGGCAACTGCTCCCAGCGATACTCCACTGCAGACACTGACGCAACTGAACACTTCACTGAGGAAGGTCAGCTCTGCGGTGATGCAAATAGAACTGGCGTGTGCAGAACTCTTACCTCAGATGAAAAACATCCAAAAGCTTGTAAAAGACCTTGAGAAGCATGTAACTCAATAGAGTACTTCTTCTCTGTATTGTAAAACTTTAAGAAAAAAATAAAATAAAATAAAACAACTTTTCTTTAAAACAAATCTCTTCTTAAGATATGAAAACTCATGTTCAACAGAAAAGCAAAATATTTTAAAGCAAAACAAAACCATCAAAAAGGAAAATAAAATCAAACATAAAGATGTTAAAAATAGAAGCAACAAAAGGAAGTAAAACCAACATAAAGAAATTTAAAAACAAAACAAAACTCGTTTTCATGTTCAACGCTCTAGATCGATCGTACACGTCCTCGAACCCAAGAAAAACAACTCGTATAGCCGACGGGGATATCGATTCTTCTCGTGAAAAAGACCTCTGTTAACTCGCAAGGTGATGATCACGAGAACGTCTTGTGTCCCTCGAAAGAAACGATATCCACCTGTCCACAAGCCAAAAACGTCTTCCAGATATCGTATCCCTCCATAATGTCCAAACAGGTGTAACCTTGTCGCACATGCACTCTACTCGAGGTATCGTCCCATCAATCTAACCACAGCTGTCACGGATGCATGTGGTAAAAGATGCAGGAAAAAGCCATAGAAAGAATAAAGAAAGGTAGCCAAACATAGAAGAAAAAGGTAAGGTGAAAACGAGTTGAAAAACACTTGCGTTTGTAGCCCAAAAAAACATATAAAGTGACGAAACAAAATTTCAAACCCTGGCAAAATTATCAAAAAGCAAAATCTTGAAGATCGTAAATGGTTTGGAGTTTTGTGAAAAGAATCTACTTTTCCTATCCCCGAAAAAATATTTTATTTTATTTTCTTTTTCTTTTTTTCTCTCTCTCTTTTTTTTCTCCTTTTTTTTTTACTTTTTACTTCTTCCCTTTTTTTATTTTCTTACTTTTTCTCTCTCCTATTTTTTTCCATTTCCATCTCTTCCTTTTTTTTCTTTCTTTTTTTTTTACTATTTCAGCTCTTTTCCCATCTCACGATTTTTTATCGCCCTGGCTACCTTGCTTTATTCTTTTTATGACTTTTTCCTGCATCTTTTATCACATGCATCCGTGACCGTTGTGGCTAGACTGATGGGACCGTACCTCGAGTAGAGTGCATGTGCGACAAGCTTACACCTGTTCTGACATCATGGAGGGATACGAGACTTGACAGACGTTTTTGGCTCATACGGAATTTGTGAACAAGTGGATAACGTTTTTTTCGAGGGACACAGGACGTTCTCGTGATAATCACCTTGCGAGTTAACGGACGTCTTTCTCACGAGGGAAACCTACGTCACCGTTAGCTGTGCATGTCACGTTTCTCGGGATCGAGGATGTTTACGACCGATCTAGAGCGTCGAACATGAAAACATATTTTGTTTTAACTTCTTTATGTTTTGGTTTTGTTAAAGGAGTTTTGTTTTGTTTTTAATATCTTTATGTTGGTTTTATTTCCTTTTGTTAGTCCTGTTTTTTTTAACATCTTTATGTTGATTTTATTTTCCTCCTTCATGGTTTTGTTTTGCTTTAAATATTTTGTTTTTCTGTTAAACATGATTTTTCATATCTTAACAAGAGATTTTGTATCATAAGAGTTGTTGATTTAAAAAGAAAACTTATATTATTTATCTCATAACGGTTTTACAACGGAGAAGAAGTACTCTAAGGAGTTACTTGCTTCTCAAGGTCTTTTACAAGTTTTTGGATGTTTTTGACGAGGGGAAAGAGTTCCGCGCATGCCAGTTCTATCTGCATCACCGCCGAGCAGACCTTCCCTAGAGAGACGTTTAGCTGCGTCAGTGTATGCTGTGGAGTGCTGCCTTCAGCCATTGCTTTGCCCTTTCGATCATCAGCTTCTTTGCCAACACGCTTCTTTCGCCGTTTTGGGGAGACGACCATGTGTTCTTTCAGACCGACGATGTTCGTCTTGAAGCGCTTCATGGGAGGTTATTCATCGGAGCTTGTCGGGAAAGCAGTACCACTGATGTAGCTGTTATCCTCGGAGTCAGAGGTAGTTCGAGATCGGATTGGAGAGTCCATGGCTGAGAGTGAGTGTCTCAGTTATGAGATTTGGTATTTATAAGCGGAGGAGATGTCGCTTAAGGGTATAAGCGGTATCTCGCGTTGAGTTTGGACACCTGGCAGAGTGTGCCAGAAGCTTATCGTGGTAGGACCCAAGGATAAGACGGAATTTCGATGACGAAATTCTTTTTAAGGTGGATAGACTGTAACAGCCCGGGTAAAAATTTGGTATTTTTACCGGGACTGTAAAAGTCTTTTTACAGTGATTTACCGAATGAATTAATCTTGGGTAATTAATTCAAGGTAAATCGGGCATCCTTTTTTGAAACCGAGTCTTTTCCCGCGCTCGAGATTTTTTCGTGGATTTTTTGGACCTGAGTTGGTATTTTTCGGGTCCCGGAATCCTTAGAAAAATCACACTGGAAAAAGAAACTAAGGGGGTATTAGTTATTTTCTAGTCCGGTCTGGACACGGCTTACCTGCATGATTGGGTTTAGCAGTCGCCCACCTGTGATGCTCGTGATGGCCTCCTCCTGTTGTGCATGTGAATGGCTTTGTGATGCCCATGACCTGCCTACACCTGCAAAAACCTTGAAATCAATCCTTCATACCCATTGTCTTCTCCTGCAACTTACCTTTTTCTTTTCTGCAACCAAAAATCAAACCGGATAATAAAAAAATAAAAAACAAAAACCAACAAACACACCCACACCACCTTTGCCGAACACCACCCGACAACCTTACCCTTCACCGCCACCACCAACAACCACAGAAGCCACCACCACTCCTTCTTCTCCACCCGACACGCATCTCCATCGACGGCCTCCTCCTCCTTCTTCCTCACCTCCTCGCCGACCTCCTCCCGCACGCGTTGTGCCGCTGCCTTGAGATCGCCGCCCGATTCCTCCACGCCTGCACGCCGCGGCCGACCAGTCGAGACAAGCTTGACCGCAGCGCTCGCCTCCCCTTCCGCCACCTAACGCAGCTGCGAGTCGCGCCTCCACACCCACGCATCTTCACCGCCGTCCTCAAGTCTCCAGACCCACACTGCAGCCGACCCTGCCTCGACACACGCCTTGCCGCCGACCGCCTAGGTGAGCTATGCATGAAGGAGACGCGGGCTGACCCACATGTGACGGGTTTGACCCGATCCCGTTTGGGTCGGCCCGGTTCTCTTTTGACCTAGGGCCTGGGTCGTCGTGGGCTGAGTTGTTAACTGGCCTTGGGCTTGGTACCTGGGTCTGTGCACCTGGGCTAGATTTAATGGAATATGGGCTTGGGAGCTGGGCTAGCATTATCTTTGGGTCTACTTCATTTTATTTAAAAAAAAAAGAATATATGTATAATTCTGAAATATAAATATATATATTATGGGTAAAAAATGGATAATAATAATAATAACTTGGTATTTTTTGGGTCCCGGAATCCTCAGAAAAATCACACCGGAAAAAAAAACTAAGGGGGTATTAGTTATTTTCTGGTCCGGTCTGGACACGGCTTACCTGCATGATTGGGTTTAGCAGTCGCCCACCTGTGATGCTCGTGATGGCCTCCTCCTGTTGTGCCTGTGAATGGCTTGTGATGCTCATGACCTGCCTACACCTGCAAAAACCTTGAAATCAATCCTTCATACCCATTGTCTTCTCCTGCAACTTACTTTTTCTTTTCTGCAACCAAAAATCAAACAGAATAATAATAAAAAAAAAACAAAAACCAACAAACACACCCACACCACCTTTGCCGAACACCACCCGACAACCTTACCCTTCACCGCCACCACCAACAACCACAGAAGCCACCACCACTCCTTCTTCTCCACCCGACACGCATCTCCACTAGGGCGACCGCCGTCGTGCACCACCGACCCGATGACCCGACGGCCTCCTCCTCCTTCTTCCTCACCTCCTCGCCGACCTCCTCTTGCACGCGTTGTGCCGCCGCCTTGAGATCGCCGCCCGATTCCTCCACGCCTGCACCCCGCCGCCGACCAGTCGAGACAAGCTCGACGAGGCAACCACCGCAGCGCTTGCCTCCCCTTCCGCCACCGAACGCAGCTGCGAGTCGCGCCTCCACACCCACGCGTCTTCACCGCCGTCCTCAAGACTCCAGACCCGCACTGCAGCCGACCCTGCCTCGACACACGCCTCGCCGCCGACCGCCTAGGTGAGCTGTGCATGAAGGAGATGCGGGTCGACCCACATGTTGCGGGTTTGACCCGATCCCGTTTGGGTTGGCCCGGTTCTCTTTTGACCTAGGGCCTGGGTCGTCGTCGGCTGAGTTGTTAACGGGCCTTGGGCTTGGTACCTGGGTCTGTGCACGTAGGCTAGATTTAATGGAATATGGGCTTGCAAGCTGGGCTAGCATTATCTTTGGGTCCAGTTCATTTTATTTAAAAAAATATAAAAATATAAGTATAATTCTGAAATATAAATATATATATATATATATATATATATTATGGGTAAAAAAAAGGATAATAATAATAAATTATGTATATTTAAAATTTGGAAAAAAATGGTATATGGAATATATATATATACATAGTAATTTTATAAATATAAACAAAGTAAATACCAAGTTATATTACTTTCAAGAAACCAAGGTAATTAAAGTATGAATTATATCCTTTGCAAAATTACTATATAATAATTATTTTAGAAAAGTACACATATACTATAAATACTTTGGGAGTATAAGCATACGATATATTTTCTGGGAAATATGTTATAGTAATTATATTTTTGGAGAAGTATAATTATTTTATACAATAATAATTTTGGAGAATATAAATATAAATACATACCTTTCCAGGAAAAAAAATATTTTATGATGATTATAATTTTTTTTTGGAAAATGATAAATAACTTCATAAAAATATTTTGAAAAGAGTTTTAATTAAAGTATGGTACCGAAATTATATTCAGATATACGTACGGTATAATATTTTCGGTAAAAGATGATAATAAAGGATATGAACAGGGATGGGTTTATTTTGCAATAATGGCATCATAGTACACCGATTATGTGCATTTATGTGAGCCTGTCGTTTCGTTGAGTAGGTTTTGATATCGGGCAGTTTCCCGAGGAGCCGGCTTTGGACCGGTCATTACCTTCAGAGTTGAGTAATCGGGTAAGGTGAGGATGGATTTCCTTCGATATGTGCCTATATTACTCGGTTGTTGCGTTTGATGATTATTGCACTGTTGATTGTTGCATTTGCTGTTGGTATGATTCGGGATGTTTATCCCAGTGTTTTGATTGTTTTTGGGATGTTTATCCCCGTGTTGAGTTTTGGATGTTTATCTGGTGTCATTGGTTTAAAGAATATTGGATTAAATAATAAAATGTGATAAGGATGTCGATCCTTGGTTTTGGATGGGATGTCTATCCCGGTATTTTTGTTAGGGATGTTGATCCCTGTGATTTGGTTTTGAATGATGATAATATAATTGGCACGTGGTAAGTAGTGGTACGACTCGATGGTTTAAGACTGTTTTGCGGTGGCCATGACCAGGGTTACTTGTGATAAGCATGTCTATGCTTGGGATGTCTATCCCGTGATTATATTTGGGATGTCTGTCCTTGGTTTACTATTTTGGGATGTCGATCCCTGGGCTCTCTTGGTTTGGTCTGGCATCCGAAATATGTTGATAACCAGGTCTGACCCCTTAGCTTATCCGTGACGGGGCCCGGAAAGATAAAATTGGGAATTGGATTTTTGTTTAAGTCTTTTGGGTCTTGGACCAGTTTTGGGTCGAATCTTTTGGTTTGGTCTGTTTGGCTGTTAAGCCTGTTTTCGACTTTGAGTAATTTATAGTGTTGCATATTGATCGTCTATCCATGGTTGTGAGCACTTCAGACTCACCCCTCACCTGCGGGCTTTCATCCCGTAGGTTAAGTTATTTGTGGTTCAGGTTTGATGCATACCAGACAGGCTGCGGCGTTATCCCTCGGAAAGGACCCGGATCCATAGTTTGCATCAGTGTCGCATACAGTGTCTTTGTGAGTTATTAAGTCTTCCGCTGTGCTATTAATTGTTATTGTTGGGCCTTGGGCTGGTTGTGATGTTATTGTTGTTTATATTTTGGGCTGTTTAGCCAGAGTTACTGATGTATACACTGTATGCTGGGCTTTGTTTGGTTGGGTCGTTACAGTTCCGGCACGTGTTTACTGTGTATGGTAAATACGGGTTCGGGGCGTTTCATTATTATCTTTGAGAAAACCATATTTCCAAAAAAAATAATCATACAAAATTATTTTCTGAAAATAAATACGAATTTATAAATATACATATATATATTTTCCAAAGGTAAAATTCTTTTCCAAACAATTCTATATCAAAGTAATTATATATTTTCAAAACTATTACTTTTGTACACCATAAATACATATTTTCCAAAAGGTAATCAGTTACCATAATTTTCCAGGAAGAATAACATATACATAAATTTTCCAAAAAGTATTTTCATGATATTTATATTTTTTCCAAATAATAATAGTTTTTCCAAATCATAATTAAATTATTTATCAAAGTATATATTTATATGTGTATTTTTCTCAAAATACCAGAATTAAACTGACCATAATTTTTTCAAAATAAATATATATTTTTCTACATTTAATTAGGTTTCCAGAAATTATAAATACGTATTTATATATATATATATTTTTTTAAAAAAAATCCGGACTGGGGCCATGAATAGCGACGGCTCGGCGAGCACACTGATGAGGGCGGTGGCACGAGACACGGCGCCGATCTCTTCGACGTGCACAGTGACCGTGAGGAGGAAGCTGACGACACTGTTCACCGGGATTTTTTTTCTTTTCTTTTCTTTTTTTCTATTTTTCTTCTCTTTTTTTTTCTTTCATTTTCTGTATATTTTTTTTCTTTTTTTTTCCTCTCCTTCTTCTTTTCTTCTTCCTCTCTGTTTTTTTTTTCGGTTTCCCTTTTTTTTTTTTCTTTTCTTCTCTTTTTTTTTCCTTTTTCTCTCCTTTTTTTTTGCTCTCTTCTTTTCTCTCTTTTCTTCTTCTTTTCTTCTTCTCTTTTTCTCTTCTCCTTTGCCTCCCTTATACTAGTGTATCAGCCGCCTGCATAATTGAGCTCATGTAGGTTTGGCTGCATATGGGGCGAGTCCAGACTCGACCAGAAAATAACTGCATACCCCCTTAGTTATTTTCCGGTGTGATTTTTCTGAGGATTCCGGGACCCGAAAAAATACCAACTTTGGTCCGTAAAATCCACGGAAAAATCTCGAGCGGGGAAAAAACCTCGGTTCCGAAAAATGATGCCCGTTTTACCTTGAATTAATTACTCAAGAATAATTCATTGGGTAAATCACTGTATAATGACTTTTAAAGTCCCAGTAAAAATTCAAATTTTTACCCGGGCTGTTACATAATTCATCATGTGAGTCTTTCCTTTTCTTGTATAATTATATTGTATATTAAAATAATAATCTAAGAATTTGAGTTATACTTCTAAAAATGTAAATATAAAAATTATACTTAAGAAATTTTAATTATTACCTTGTAACTTATTTTCATGTAGTACAAGATTTTCTTACCATAATAAATGAGAAGCTAATTAGACTAAACTCTCACATAATTTCTCAGAGATAACTAGCTACATAATAATATATAATATTAAGATCACTAACATATACGAAAGGATCATGTGCATCATATATAAGAATTTTTTTTTTCTAATGATGAAGCTTTAAAAAAATAAGAATAAAACCATCAATTTTAGAAATGCTAGAGCAATAGAAATTTAATATGATTTATAATTAACTATGCTTTTCTTAATCGAAAATAACATTTTCGTCTTACGTATGGATGGCAATGGGCAGGGGTCCGGCGGAGAAACATCCCCTACCCCCACCCGCGGTTGTAAAATTTGTCCCCACCCAGCCTTGTTCCCATTCGGGGAAAAGTTGTAACAGCCTGGGTAAAAATTTGGATTTTTACCGGGACTGTAAAAGTCTTTTTACAGTGATTTACCGAAAGAATTAATCTTGGGTAATTAATTAAAGGTAAATCGAGCGTCGATTTTCGAAACCGAGGCTTTTCCCGCGCTTGAGATTTTTCGGTGGATTTTACGGACCAAAGTTGGTATTTTTCGGGTCCGAACGGTACACGGTTTATCTGCACAGACGATGTCGCAGCTGCCTTTCATGTGGAGCTTGTGAACCGTCTCCTGTTTGCTCGTGAAGGCTTGTCTCCTCCTGTTGCACCACGTTAAAACACCTTACCTGCTCACTTCAGTCTTCACCATCCTTGCCCAGTTTCCTGCCTTTCCTGCCTTCCTGCGTTTTCTTCCTCAAACCAGTTTAGGAAAAAAAAATAAAAAAAAAAAAGAGAAAACCCACACCTCACCCGTTCACTCTCTCTCTCTCCTCCCCCATCTCCTTCTTCCTCAATCCGAGCCTCACCCGTGCCTCACCACCACCACACGCGTGCCGCCACCGAGTCGACGCCCTCCCCCTCATCTTCTTCTCCTTCCGCCTTGGCAGAGCCGCCGCCGTCCCGACGCCGTCGCGAGCAAGCCGTCACCTGCAGATCCGACGACGCCGACGAGCTCGCGTCTCTCCTTCCTTCCCTCGTGCACACCGCTGTCGCCTTTCCCCACATGCAGACCGTCACGCACGCCTCGCCAGCGCCGCCGTCCCGTGTCGCCGCCGCCTCTGCAAGTGAAGGTGAGCCCGTGAGGAAGACGACCCGGACATGGGTCGCGGGTCGTCGGGTTGACCCGGATGTTATGGGTTGGTTTGCTGGTTATATGGTTGGGCTTGGGTTGTGTGAGTTGGGCTTATGGGTTGATGCGTTGGGCCGCCTGGTTATGGGCTTGTTGGGCTGGCTGTTGGAATTGTTGGGCTCGCTGCATGGGCTTTTTGGGTACTATGCAGTGGTTGAACAGTGCTATTCAGGCCCAGCCCAAGCTTTTAATAATAATAATAATAATAATAATAATAATAATAATAATAATAGGTAATAAAAATAAAACCTAGAAATGTATTTTGAAAATTAAATATGGAATTTTGGAAAATATAAGCTAAGGAAATAATTGGTATTTTGAATATGAAAATATTTTGGAAATGTTAAATAAAGGAGATAATTAATTTTACACATGAAATTTTGGAAAATATATATACATGTAAATGATGTCAGAAAAATATTCGGGAAAAATATGATCAAAGTATACCGGAATAATATCCGGGAGTTTATTTTGACATCTAGAAATAGATGCTGAATGATGATGATAACGGGGTTATACCGGGACGCTAACGAACCAGTTTATATTTTATTTTTACGGTATAGCATCATTTGCATTTAAGTGGATCTTATGTGTATATACGTTATTGTTTGCTATATAGGAGTTGGTACCGAACAGTTACTTGAGGAACTTGCTGTGGAACCCGGAAGTATTTCATAAACTGATAAATGGCTAAGGTGAGGATGGATTTCCTTCAATATGTGCCTATATTACTCGGTGGTTATGTTTGATGATTGTTGCATTTGCTGTGATTTGTTCCGGGATGTTAATCCCAGTGTCATGATTTGGTTTTGGGATGTTTATCCCCGTACATTGGAATTTTGGACATTTGTCACTATGTCTCTTGGTATAAAGTATAATGGATTAAATAATAATTTGTGATAAGGATGTCGATCCTCGGTTTTGGATGGGATTTCTATCCCGGTATTTTGGCTAGGGATGTTGATCCCTGAGGTTTGGATTTGGATAATGATAATATAATTGTCACGTGATAAGTAGTGGTACGACGCGATGGTTTAAGAATGTTTTGCGGTGGCCATGACCAGGGTTACTTGTGATAAGCATGTCTATCCTTGGGATGTCTATCCCGTGATTATATTTGGGATGTCTATCCCTGGGTTCTTATTTTTGGGATGTCGATCCCTGGGTTCTCTTGGATTTGGTCTGGCACCTGAAATATGTTGAGAACCAGGTCTGACCCCTAGTTTATCCGTGACGGGGCCCGGAAAGATAAAATTGGAAATTGGATTTTTGTTTAAGTCTTTTTGGTCTTGGACCAGTATTGGGTCTTGTCTGTTGGTTTGGTTGTTAGGCTTGATTTTGACCTTGAGTAATTATAGTGTTGCATATTGATTGTCTATCCTTCGTCGGTGAGCACTTCGGACTCACCCCTCACCTGCGGGCTTTCATCCCATAGGATGAGTTATTTGTGGTACAGGTTTGATGCATTCCAGACAGGCTGCAGCGTTATCCCTTGGACAGGACTTGGATCCATAGTTGCATCATGTGTCGCATACAGTGTCTTTGTGAGTTATTAAGTCTTCCGCTGTGCATTATTTTTGCTATTGTTGGGCCATTGGGCCGGTTATGATGTTATTGATATTTTTTTATTTTGGGCTGTTGAGACCGAGTTTCTGTTGTATACACTCTATGCTAGGCTTGGTTTGGTTGGGTCGTCACAGTTTCTGCACGTGTTTACTGTGTACGGTAAATACGGGTCGGGGCGTTTCATTTTTGGTAGCGGAGCGGGCGTTAGGTCTTGTTGGGCAGTCCTTGTGTGTTTGTTGTTCTTGTTTGCACAGTTCGCTCCATTTGTTTATTATTTTATATCATTTAGTTAGTGCATTATGGATCCAGTCAAGGGACGCCAACTATCGCAGAACATTCACATACGAGGTAAATGATTCCATAAATAAGCAGAAATATAAATATTATTAATATTGCTAATATTAGTATTACAAACATTAATATTACATTATATTATTAAAAGAAAAAAAATACATTCATCTTCTCGGTACGACGTTGACCCTGAAGCTGTTGGGGTCATTGTTGATGTTGACGCTGATGCTGTCGTTCCACGAGAACCACATGCCGTCCGCGTTGTTCTGGCCAGGAAGCTCGAACCGGTTTGCGGAAGGGAACCGAAGTGGGATGAGACCGTGATCGTCTTCAGGCTGCCACTGGGTCTCCGTGAGAAGAACCATGTTGGGCTTGTACTGGTTCTTCAGGTCCCTCAGGGTACGCGAGAACTCCTGGGAACGCCTAGCGACTCCTCTGCAGTTCCACACCAGTAGTCGGGCCTTTGGCCAAGTTGGAGGTAATCAAGTCATTCTTGGCATGCCCTGGGAAGTTATTGAGAGCTGGTAGTAGGTGCCTTGGTCCATGAAATGGAAAGTGGACTCTAGGTTGAACTCCTGAAGTCTTTCAGAGATGAAAAACATGACGGAGTTGGCCGAGCCGTAGAAGGAGGTCCTCAGGGTACCTTGGTCCTCCAGGAAGAACGTCTCTTCCATGGGAGTGACAAAGAATCTGGAGGAGTAGAGTTCGTCGACGAAGACCAAACGGGAATTCTGCGGAGCTCATTCGGTAGTTCTTCTGGACGTTCATTGATCATGCTGTAGGCCAGTCGGTTTCTTCTGCCTAGGTTGGCACCTTCGACGAAGAAGACG
Organism: Turnera subulata; assembly: GCA_028386065.3. Taxonomy (NCBI): domain Eukaryota; kingdom Viridiplantae; phylum Streptophyta; class Magnoliopsida; order Malpighiales; family Passifloraceae; genus Turnera; species Turnera subulata. The sequence goes on from JAKUCV010004467.1 coordinate 284,353, forward strand.
GATGATGGAGCAGACATGTTGTTTCGACGCGTGGTATTTTGTTTTCTGAACGTGGTGTTTTCTTTGCCTGAGTGTTTTGTTTTCTCTTGGATGCTTTGTGTTGTTGCTTTCCGTTGTTTTGCCTTTTATAGAAAAATGTTTATCGTTTTGTTTTTCCAAGTTTAGACCCCACCTATCCCCGGGAAGGTGAAAAGGATTTTTCGGTGATGGGAAAAGCAGATTCCCTTCACAAAGCTCCAATCGTTTTCATTCTTCAAGGTGTTGCTTTTTGAAAATTTTGTCGTTGCCTCATTTAATACTTCTTCACTTTATATGTTTTCGGGTTACAAACGCAAGTGTTTTTCAGCTCTTTTCCATCTTACGATTTTCTAACGCCCTGGCTACCTTGGCGTTTCTTTTTATGGTTTTTCTACAATTTCTACATCTTTTATCACGTGCATCCGTGACCGTTGAGGCTAGACTGATGGGACCATAACTCGAGTAGAGCGCATATGCGACAAGCTTACACCTGTTCGGACATCGTGGAGGGATACGAGACTTGACAGACATTTTTGGCTCATGCGGAATTTGTGAACAAGTGGATAACGTTTCTTTCGAGGGACACAGGACGTGCTCGTGACGTCCTCGTCACCTTGCGAGTTAACGGATGTCTTTTCCATGAGGGAAACAGACGTCACTGTTAGTTGTACGTGTTACGTTTTTCGGGATCGAGGATGTTTATGACCGATTTGGGCACTGATCATGAAAACATGTTTTGTTTTAACTTCTTTATGTGTTGGTTTTGTTAAACGAATTTTGTTTTTAATTTCTTTATGTTTGATTTTATATCCTTATTGTTGATTTTTGTTCTGCTTTGAGAAGTTTTATTTTTTTGTTTAAAACAAGACTTCGTAACATAAGAGTTTTGATTTAAAAAGGAAACTTATTTTATTTAATTCATAACGGTTTTTCAACAGGAGAAGAAGTACTCTATGGAGCTACTTGCTACTCTAGATCTTTTACAGCCAATTCTATCTGCATCACCGCCTAGCTGACCTTCCTTAGGGAGACATTCAGCTGCATCAGCGTCTGCTGCGGAGTGCTGCTTTCAGCCGTTGCTTTGCCCTTCCGATCCTCAGCTTCTTTGCCAGCACGCTTCTTTTTCCGTCTGCTGGAGACCACCATGTGTTCTTTGAGACCGATGATGTTCGTCTTCAAGCGTTTCTTTGGCGGTTCTTCATCGGAGCTTATCGGGAAAGCAGTACCACCGATGTAGCTGTCATCCTCGGAGTCTGAGGTAGTTCGAGATCGGATTGGAGAGTCCATGGTTGTGTGTGAGTTTGCCAGTCATGAGGTTCGGTTTATATAAGCAGAGGAGATGTCGCTTAAGGGTATAAGCGGTATCTCGCGTTGAGTTTGGACACCTGGCAGAGTGTGTCAGAAGCTTACCGTGGTAAGACCCACGGATAAGACGGAATTTTGAGGACGAAATTTTTTTAAGGTGGGTAGACTGTAACAACCCGGGTAAAAATTTGGATTTTTACTGGGACTGTAAAAATCTTTTTACAGTGATTTACCGAAAGAATTAATCTTGGGTAATTAATTCAAGGTAAATCGAGCGTCGTTTTTCGAAACCGAGGCTTTTCCCGCGCTCGAGATTTTTCCCTGGATTTTACGGACCAAAGTTGGTATTTTTCGGGTCCGGACGGTACACGGTTTATCTGCACAGACGATGTCGCAGCTGCCTTTCCTGTTGAGCTTGTGAACCGTCTCCTGTTTGCTCGTGAAGGCTTGTCTCTTCCTGTTGCACCACGTTAAAACACCTTACCTTCTCTCTTCAGTCTTCACCATCCTTGCCCAGTTTCCTGCCTTTGCTGCCTTCCTGCGTTTTCTTCCTCAAACCAGTTTAGAAAAAAAAAAAAAAAAAGAGAAAACCCACACCTCACCCGTTCACTCTCTCTCTCTCTCCCTCTCTCCTCCCCCATCTCCTTCTTCCTTAACCCGAGCCTCACCCGTGCCTCACCACCACCACACGCGTGCCGCCACCGAGCCGACGCCCTCCCCCTCATCTTCTTCTCCTTCCGCCTTGGCAGAGCCGCCGCCGTCCTGACGCCGTGGCGAGCAAGCCGTCACCTGCAGATCCGACGACGCCGACGAGCTCGCGCCTCGTGTCCTTCCTTCCCTCGTGCACACCGCCATCGCCCTTCCCCGCCTGCAGACCGTCGCGCACGCGTCGCCACCCCCGCCGTCTCGCCGTCCCGTGTCGCTGCCGCCTCTGCAAGTAAAGGTGAGCCCGTGAGGAAGACGACTCGGACATGGGTCGCGGGTCGTCGGGTTGACCCGGATGGTATGGGTTGGTTTGCTGGTTATATGGTTGGGCTAGGGTTGTGTGAGTTGGGCTTATGGGTTGATGCGTTGGGCCGCCTGGTTATGGGCTTGTTGGGCTGGCTGTTGGAATTGTTGGGCTCGCTGCATGGGCTTTCTGGGTACTATTCAGTGGCTGAACAGTGCTATTCAGGCCCAGCCCAAGCTTTTAATAATAATAATAATAATAATAATAATACTAATAATAATAATAATAATAATAATAATAATAATAATAATAATAGGTAATAAAAATAGAACCTGGAAATGTATTTTGAAAATTAAATATGGAATTTTGGAAAATATAAGCTAAGGAAATAATTGGTATTTTGAATATGAAAATATTTTGGAAATATTAAATAAAGGAGATAATTAATTTTACACATGAAATTTTGGAAAATATATATACATGTGAATGATGTCAGAAAAATATTCGGGAAAAATATGATCAAAGTATACCGGAATAATATCCGGGAGTTCATTTTGACACCTAGAAATAGATGCTGAATGATGATGATAACGGGGTTATACCGGGACGCTAACGAACCAGTTTATATTTTATTTTTACGGTATAGCATCATTTGCATTTATGTGCATCTTATGTGTATATATGTTATTGTTTGCTATATAGGAGTTGGTACCGAACAGTTACTTGAGGAACTTGATGTGGAACCCAGAAGTATTTCATAAACTGATAAACGGCTAAGGTAAGGATGGATTTCCTTCAATATGTGCCTATATTACTCGGTGGTTATGTTTAATGATTGTTGCATTTGCTGTGATTTGTTTCGGGATGTTAATCCCAGTGTCATGATTTGGTTTTGGGATGTTTATCCCCGTACATTGGTATTTTGGATATTTGTCACTATGTCTCTTGGTACAAAGTATAATGGATTAAATAATAATTTGTGATAAGGATGTCGATCCTCGGTTTTGGATGGGATGTCTATCCCGGTATTTTGGCTAGGGATGTTGATCCCTGAGATTTGGATTTGGATAATGATAATATAATTGTCACGTGATAAGTAGTGGTACGACTCGATGGTTTAAGACTGTTTTGCGGTGGCCATGACCAGGGTTACTTGTGATAAGCATGTCTATGCTTGGGATGTCTATCTCGTGATTATATTTGGGATGTCTATCCCTGGGTTCTTATTTTTGGGAAGTCGAACCCTGGGTTCTTATTTTTGGGAAGTCGAACCCTGGGTTCTCTTGGATTTGGTCTGGCACCCGAAATATGTAGAGAACCAGGTCTGAACCCTAGCTTATCCGTGACGGGGCCCGGAAAGATAAAATTGGAAATTGGATTTTTGTTTAAGTCTTTTTTGTCTTGGACCAATATTGGGTCTTGTCTGTTGGTTTGGTTGTTAGGCTTGATTTTGACCTTGAGTAATTATAGTGTTGCATATTGATTGTCTATCCTTCGTCGGTGAGCACTTCGGACTCACCCCTCACCTGCGGGCTTTCATCCCATAGGATGAGTTATTTGTGGTACAGGTTTGATGCATTCCAGACAGGCTGCGGCGTTATCCCTTGGACAGGACTTGGATCCATAGTTGCATCATGTGTCGCATACAGTATCTTTGTGAGTTATTAAGTCCTCCGTTGTGCATTATTTTTGCTATTGTTGGGCCATTGGGCCGGTTATGATGTTATTGATGTTTTTTTATTTTGGGTTGTTGAGCCCGAGTTTCTGTTGTATACACTGTATGCTGGACTTGGTTTGGTTGGGTCGCCACAGTTCCTGCACGTGTTTACTGTGTACGGTAAATACGGGTCGGGGCGTTTCAAAAGTTACCCTTGTTTCCGTTTCCCATGAGAAACCGGTCCTCGCGGAGACCCCTTTCTCTAATATTTTTTAATAAATAAAATTCATAAAAATATCAACAAGCTAAAGTTTTACAAATTAAATATTATAAATCTATGAAAAATGAAAAATAATTTATGTTTTAAAAGTAATAGAAATTATAAAACTTTCAAAGAACAAAGTTAAATTGAAAAGTGATCATCCTCAATTCTAAAAATCCAAAGAATGAGATGGAGAAGTTACACACAATACCCACAAGATTATAAATTTTTAGTTTTTTATGTGGTAGGAGGAGTATTCCCCACCCCAGTTTTCAAATATCCAGCGGGGCCAAAATATTTTTCATCCCTATCCCCGTAAGGTAAAAACTATCTTCATCCTAGTTCTCCGTTAGAAGATTCCCCAGAATGTCCCCATAATCAAACCCATTGCCATCTTTAGTTTTGTGTCATGAAACGCACACATGTATGAGAATAGCATATCTTGAGGGTTTGTGAGAACAACTTTGCAAAAAAGAAAAAACAAAGCATATCTTACTGGTGACCTCGGAAACAAATTATTCTGAGTTTCCATTTGAATTGTTTTGAAGTTTCCATCTGAGTGGCGGAGAAGTAACACATTCTCAAGACTCGCAGGTGAATACTTTGTTTTGAAGTTTTTTAGAAAGAGATATTTGGTAGTCTTTTTTTTTTTTTTTTTGAGAAAGAGATATTTGGTAGTTGGTAGAACGTTGATTGTGGTTTATTTAAATTTTGATTGGAAAAAACCCAAAACAACTATAATTGGAATAAAATAAAATCTAAAACAACTCGAACTTGTAATTTGATAGTAATAAGATAAACTATATAATTTGAAAAAGATTAATGATTAAATGAAAATTAAAATATGAAAAAAAGAAACATTATGATAATGCACTTCGTATCGGTTCCTAATTTTTTTTTTCCCCCTATGTATGCTTGATTCCTTTAGCCTTGTCGATCTTCTCCACTTTACTTTTATTCGTTACTTAAATGGTATATTGTGATGAATAGTGACAAATCAATAGGGACTAGTTAGCATTGCATTTAGAATAGGACGCTTTCACCATTTCCGGTCTATAATTCTTTGCTTGTTACCGCATATTTTGTGACAACTATAATGTGTGTGCAAGCTTTTTCGTTTTTCCATGATAACTTGTTTTTAATGTTTTACCGTCACACAATCAATTGCTATTTTCTTATTTCTAAATTAGGTATGTATTTTTAAAATATGCTTTTATTCACTTTCCACAAATAAATCATACGGCTGGGAGGATTATCAATTTGTTTTACAGTTTTTACCTGATTTACTGATTCCTCTATCAATTCTATTATTTTCTCAAAATAATTTCTTGACGTGTTAAAAGATATTACTATTATTACTTTATATTGGCTTATTTAATTGACGAGTTCCACGATAATAAAATTTTCATGTCAATAAAGTTGCAACACGAAAATTATTTTTGAAGCTATTTTTTTATTCAATAATCAAATCCAATGACTGTAAATTGTTTCTGATGCTAAAATACTATGAAGGCAAATAATTTTATAATTATATCCTTTAGTGTGCTGAAATAAAAGTATATAATATCAACAGTCGCAAAGAAATAAAGTACCATTAGAAATTTAGAATAGGGGGAGAGAGAATGTCAAGAAAAAGGGAGAAAGAGAAGCACGTAACTTGGTGAAATGGACGAGGAAGATTGGTAGTGGGGATGTTCGAGCCGGAAGACAACCATATTTTGTTACAGTAGTTGCATAATACGTAGACATTAAACTCAACAACAATAAACACATGCTATGGGGACACAGACCCATGCAGATTGACAGGGCAAGCACTGCCACACACGCTTATTACTGTATATCCATCTAACTAACATATTCTTATAAAATCTTAAAATTCATTTTGCCCATCTACCTCCATCACCAGTACATCCATTGATTTCTCCGCAAGTCCCATTATCAAAGTTATCCTTGGCCAACCCATTACGATATAATCTCCGTATGCCTCGAAGTCCAACACTATATAATGTGAACCCACCATTTGTACCACCACATCATTCCCATAACAAATCTGTAACAATCAACCACGACAGTGTTTTTGAAATGGAGCGAAGGTTTGGTTTTTACCTTGTTTTCCTTCCCCTCCTCATGCTCTTTTTCCTCTCGGCAGTGGTGACAATTGAAGCTGGGGGATGGGTGCCTATAAAGGATGTGGAAGACCGGCACGTGAGAGAGGTAGCGCAGTATGCGGTGAGCGAGCATGGTAAGTTGAAGCACCTCCAGTTGAAGCTGGACAAAGTTGTAGAAGGGGAGACCCAGGTGGATTCAGGCATCACATACCGCCTCGTGTTGACAGTGGAGGAGAAGGGAGCAGGTACCAAAGACTACACAGTTGTTGTTGTTGAGGAGAATGCAAAACTGCATCTGAAATCTTTCAAAAAGGTTGTGATTAAGAGTGAGAGTAGTCACAGAGCAATGTGATCAATGAATCGTTTTTCTTGCTTGCAATTATATTTTTGTAATAACATGTATGTGTATGGAATTTCTGGACTCTTTATAATAAATAAAAAACTTTTGTATTATATAACTAAACAATGTAGTAATTTTATGATATAAAAATTCTTCCTCACCATTTAGTCCTTACGCTTTATGGTGTGGTCGCAACCACCACAAGATTCCTTTTTTTCTACTCTTTATTTTTTTATACTTGTGCGAAGAATTAAATAATTTCTAAAAGAATATATTTTTATTCCTCTTACATAAAAATTTTGGTACGGCCTTGCTTAAAATATTAGCAAGACTTAAGCATGGAAACTTTATAAATTATGATTTCTCTTATTTTGTTTCCACTTTTTTCTATCTCAACTTTATCTTATTTTAACTAATTCAATTTCTTATCCTAAAAATTTTATTTGATTTTTTTTACTAATTTCAATTTTTATCCTGAATTAATTTTATGATTTATTTTTGCTACAATTGATTTTATGGTAGCATTGTGTGGTCCAATATATACCCTGACATTACTAATTTGATTTTTTAGTTAGTGTTTTAGTTTTGTTAAGCGACATTCAGTTGCTAACTGTATAAGTATTAACAAATTTCATTTTTCACCTATTTATAGCGGTAATGAATGAGTATTATATCATTTTTTTGGGTTGAAGCTGATGATTATGAATTTTTTTTATATTGAATGCACTTGTACTTTTATGCCTGTGTTAATTATATACTCGTATTTTTGAAAATTGTCTACTTGTACTATATATATAATTTATTCATTTGTAACCTTTCGTCCATCCCAATACTAGCGGCAGACGTTTCACGGTTAACTAATCGCTTGTGGCAAGTTATTTTTCGTTTGGTAGTAATACAACGTTGTTTTGAGTGTCGGACAGCAGCTCAATTTCGGGCAGAATCCACATCTGCCCAAGACCTATGATTGACCTGTCCAAAAAAAGTTAGGGTATATAAATGACTCAGCAAAAGTTCTGAGTACACGATTGACCCGAACTGTACCGAATATACCGAAAACCCTTGATTTCTTGAGGGAAGTTATCCAAAAAAAGTGATCGGACAGAAAGAAATTTGCGGGCATAGATTTGTACTCTTTGTTTAAAACATGGAACAGGGGGGGGGGGGGGAANTTTTATTCATAGTCGCTTGAGAAATTTTTTTACAATTTACTCAAGAAATAAATTGAATCTCTTTACAGGGAGAGTTATTTCCCTTTCACCACCTCATTTCTTGGAATTGATGACTTCTATTCGTCTCCTAACGGATTCCCCTCGTTCAATTAACATTTTGGAAGATCTTTTGGAGGAGGCAAAAGTGACTCATTTGGACCTTTGCCATTATCCACCAAGAATGCCATCTTCAGTCCCCATGTAGTGTGCACTTCCAGATGGCAATGCATGAACCACACCCCTGCAATTACATGAGTAGATTGCTATGTCAAGCAAAATGGTACGAAGGCAACCAAATTTTCAGACGAGCCAAGAAACTTACCAGGATTATCTGCGCGGAATCTTATAGCAACCCATCCACCCGAAGGTACTCCAATGGTGTTTCTTTCAACTGGGTCAACAAGGTTAAATTTCTTGGGATCTTTCTTCGGGTTGTAATTGCCAATTCCCCTGCCAACTGCGAAGAAGTTGAACCCGTGTAAATGGACTGGATGATTCTCGGGGGATATGATCCCTGTATCTTGCATCACAAGTTGCACAGTTGAGTTGTATTTCAATCTAAAGACCTTGGTTCCGCTTTTGGTCTGTAGATTTTTAGGTCCGGATCCAGTGAAATTGAAAGTATGAGGTGGGTTTGCAGGGAAATCAGTGGTGAACACACCGCTGATGTTAAAGAAATGGGCTTGAAGAAGTGCGGTGGTGGGCATAACAAAAGTCACATTGTTAATGCTAGCCACAACCCTACTTCCATTGGCGGCTTTGCAGGTAGGACAAGTGTTAACTCCCAGCCCAACCGTAAAATACAGGTTGTGATCAACTGTTAATGGGACTTTGGCTGGGTATTTCTTGGAGTTCAGGCTGCGCAGAGAATTAGTGAACTGGTTGGCGATGGCAGTGGCATTTTTGGGAGGTGGGGAGGTGAGTGTGGTGGGTGAACTAGCAAGTGTGCCGGAATAGTGCAAAGTGGCTGTTGCTGTCATGTTATCAACTGCAATTGGAGCGTCCATAAAAGGGGAGGCTGCAACTAAGTACTTGCCGCTGTTTTTGTCTGCTGTGACAAGTACATTAGTAGTCTGGCCAGGGGCAATAAGTACGGTGTCTGTTGTAAAGGGTTTTACGTAGGTGGCATCAACTTCCACGACAGTGAGCTTATGCCCCGCAATTTTAAAGAAGAGCTCCTCATTGAGTGCAGCATTGACCAAGCGCAGCATGTAGGTCTTGCCGCTCTCGACTGGCAATGTGAAACCACCTGCAAATGATTCAAGAGATAAAGAGCAAAGGGAAATTGTGTTGGTTATTTAATACAACTCATATAAGAAAACACCATTGGAAGAAATCAATTTTCCAATAACATGGTTGATTATATACCCTGTGAACCGCAGCCTGAGACGGTCCCTGGATGTCCGTTTATAGTGTGGGCATCAGACACATTTGGTGCTAATCCTGATTTTAAAGCTTCATTGATAACAGCTTCAGTATCTGACTTCCACCATTCAGCTGCAATTTATGTCACCAAACAAACCAACATCAGATTTCGCATATACAATTTAGTCTTAGCAATTCGTTCTTCCCAAGTTGAAAGACACAGTAATAACTGTAATAATTCTCCTGCTTACATACCTAATACAACCACTTCCTCCTTGTGTGGGGTAGGGAATGGATAGGGAACGCCACGCTTTGGCAAGATAACAAGGGCACCATGGACGGTTGACCTCAGCCACAGAATATGTGCATGCCATAGAAGTGTGCCCCTTTGTCCTGTGATTGTGAAATTGTATACATAGCTCTGCCCTGGCTGAATCGGGCATTGGGTTATGTATGCTGGGCCATCAGCCCAACCAGTTCGCAACTGTCTAATTCCATGCCTGTAAAATATAGTGGGATATATAACATTAAGCAACATTTTCGCTGAATGATTAATAAATTGTAAATTGTGTTCTTTGGCTGACTTACCAATGGATGGAGACATTATACTTGACATTGTTGACGACCCTTACAAGCACTGTATCGTCTTCCCTGGCATAAAGAGTGGGTCCTGGAAACTGACCATTGACAGTAACAATGGACTTGCTTGAACACATTCTGGTGGCATTTTTCATCACAACCTGTTTACGTTACATCATGATTAGATAGAATCAGAAGATTTACAATTAAATTTAAGCTGCGGATGCAGAGTATTCGCTGCTTAAATGGTTTATACCACTTGAACCCACGTTTTAATACTTGACGGAAAATTAATGCACATGATACTATTTTGTAGCATAATTTGAGGTACAGCATCTAAAACACAAAACGAAGGATAAAATTAATAATTTGATCTGAAACTAGAGGCTAGAGCAGGTCTATTCCAAATAAAAATATTTATTTTTTATCAAGAGAAAAATATACTTACATTAAAATTGTAACGCCGAACCCTGCACTCAACCAAAACAGGGCAAAGGAACACTGCAAGAAGCAGAAAGCGAAGCCAAGACTCCATTCCTTTACTGATATTTCTCTAAAAAAGCTTTCTCTTTGTTATTAGATTGCTCTTGCTTTCAGCTTCTTGCATTCACTGCGACTGGCCACCACGACCTCATATAGGGCACATGAAAATTGCTGCAACGACAAATATTTGCCATGTTAGGTGGGTTGTGCAATTCTTAAACATGAAGATTTTGAAGCTAATCTGTCTTGATTTCTTACGTGTTACCTAAAGCCTCTTCTAACTTCTAGCTTCAAAGTCTCTTCAAACATCTACTTGAGAACTTAAAGGGGACTTCAGTTGGTTGGAATTAGTGGTAAAATTTAAGCACAACATAGTGACGTCTGTAGACTTATATAGTCATTATCATTGGTTGTTCTACGGTTGAAGCATATTCCACAGTACTCCAACCAGAGACATGGCTACCAAAAATTGAATAAAATCGACATTTAATCAAGACAAAGACTGTCAAACCATCAAACTTATCTCCCTACTTCCCTCTTATAACTAACAAAAACAGAATTAATTAATAAGCATTCTTTCAACGGCCAATGACGATTCAACGGTTGGCAACCTCCTCCAGTGGCAAACACAAGGGTTTGGATCCGGATGGATGATGAATTAATCACTTGATTTAATCTGTTCCAGAGTAAAAGCGACAGCAGGGATTAGGAACCTTATCTCTCATCTCCCTGAATACTGGGAGACCATCAGTGAAAAGCTGGTTTATTATATTTCATTTTGTACAAAAATAATATGGTTTCTCATTTCCTGTTACAATTGGTAGTAGTAAGGCGTTTCGCTAGTGTGTAAATGGCTTTGGCCTTCCTATGGCCCCAAATCATTACCATCATCTTGGATGATTAATGTCTAGAAAGGATGCATTAATTTATGAGAAGCCGAATTAAGAAGTTTTGTTTAAAGCAAAAAAATTGTTATTATATAAGATCATGATTATAGGCCTAGTCTAGCATCTGTTTGATGGAAAGATGGATCTTTGTTAAAAAATGTAGTGATCTCTGTGTCGTTTCTTAGTAATTACATCCCATGAAGCAAGTTTGTATATGATTTTTTTATTTTTTAACATCAAAAGCTTTTCATTGATCACTAGCCTTTCTGATAGCGAAATTACATCCAAACAAGCTTGCCGTGGGAAAACCACTCCCGGACCTGAAGCATAAACAGCTTCTTAAGCCAACAAATTAATCAGAAGCCTTGCAGTCCGATCCAAACATATCTTTATAAAGTTTGTATGATAGTGAGTTGCATCTGTCAAATGTAGTGGCAATCAACTTGCCCATCACATAACACATTTGAGTCTAAGGATGTTGTTTCGGAAGTTGTCCTGTTAGAGGACTTCCGTTTTCATATTGTTGAACTTGCCAACTCCGATATAACAAGACTTTCTGGAAATCATGGAGGAAAGTGACAATCCCCAAGAAAGAAAATCATTCAAGTTTTCTAAACATGCATGCAATAGGTGAGGTAAATAATTAAGACTACACCATGCATGTATGGAAATAAAATTAGTTTAAATTTACCAATGTAACACAACTTGTTATAACTTGAATAGTATATCTCATCAAAAAGAAAAAGAATTTTTTTTTTTAGTACTATAGGATTTTCCAAGGCTTCCACTACTGAAGGACAATTGTCATTTTTCATGCATGCATTGTGCATCACTAAATAGGATTAAAATGGATTTTGGCTTCTTTTTATCTCTATGTTTCTATTTTCCTCCTAGTTGGCCTATTTGGTTCCTCTCGCTGCCTACTTTGGTTCCTCCCGCTAGAACTCGGTGAAAAATGCTAACATGGCAGGTTTTTCGGCGCCTCAGCATATATGGAACCTACATATCAGGTTGAACCAACAAATCGAACTGACTCAATCGACTGGTTTGCCCACCCAAATCAAGTCGACTCAACCCGATTGGTTCGGCTACCCAAAAGACCTATTCTTTATTTTTTTTGCTTTTTTTCCTAAAATTTAATTTATTTAAAACCTTTCATTATTTAAAAATTCTTTCAAAAATAAAATAATAACTTATGTTAATTAAATAATAGTTATAATGATTTAATTTCTTTAAAATCTTTCACTGGATTAAAAATTATTTAAAAAATAAAATAATAACTTATACTATTAAATACTAAATTATAATATAAGTTATTATTTAATTATTACAAGTTACTGTTTTTTGAAAATTTTTTATTTCAATGAAAAGTTTTTTAAAAAATAATTTTAGGAAGGAAAAGGATAAAAATGAAAAAATGGACAAACCGGATTTGCAAATTGAGTTTTTCGGTGGGTGAACCGATCGGGTCGAGCCGGTACGATTTGTTAGTTTGACCTGACATGTGGGTTCTACATATACTGAGGTGGCACCTGAAAACTTGTCACGTCAGCCTTTTCTACCAGATTCGGGCGAAAGGGATCAAAATAGGCTAACTGGGGAAATACAAATCAAAAGCAAAATAGGGTTGATTTCCAACTTTAGCATCCAACACATATATTTTTTTGAACGATAGAAGCTGATGATTCATTAAGAAATAATAGCAGTACAAATATCCCAGCGGTGCCAATAGAGGGGCTGGTGGTGCATTCAACCAATGCGGAGGGCATTGGCGTCCAAATACAAAAAAGATAGAAGTCTTTAATCCTTATCTAATATTATGCTTGTGTTGTAATTTAATTAGATTCCTTCATTGTACTTATCATAATTTTTACTTAATTTAGTATTATTTAATAACATGTCAGCTTTTTTTTTGACATGTCATCTTAAAATGAGAGTATTCTAGTTCTAAATCTGTTTAAATTTCCAATTAAGTCCTAAATGTTATGTATATTAGACAAAATAAGTCCTAAAAATGATTTTCGTTCAATTTTTTTATTATTATTTATCATATCACTCCAAAACTGAGACGCCCCGACCCGTATTTACCGTACACAGTAAACACGAGCCGAAACTGTGACAACCCAGCCCAACATGACTCAGCATACAGTGTAATCAACAAATATCCGGGCTCAACAGCCCATAATAACATCAACAATAAAATATCATAACTGGCCCAATGGCCCAATAATAGCAAAATAGTGCACAGCGGAAGACTTTAAACTCACATAAACACTGTATGCGACACATGCAAACTATGGATCCAAGCCCGTCCAAGGGAAACGTCAACAGCCTGTCTGGAATGCAATATACCTGAACCACAAATAACTCAACCTACGGGATGAAAGCCCGCAGGTGAGGGGTGAGTCCGAAGTGCCCACCGGGTAAACCCATAAGCAAATATACATATACAACACCGTAAATAATCCAAGTCACAACACAACAACTAACCAAGGTTCTCACGAACCTTAAATACACACTGGTGATTCTAGACACACTATTCCAATTTTATTATCAGGGCCCCTATCACAAGTTAAATGATGGCCGTCGCCTGGTAGTCAAGCTAGCTAGCCCGTGGACCCCTCCCCGGTACCTCCACGTAATAACTGGCACAGACAGGGAGCAGGACCAACCACTAACTCTCCCCCAGTGCCCAAACAATAACAATAACTTGGTACAGACAGGGAGCAGGCACCAGCCACTAACTCTCCCCCAGCACCATAATCTAAGACTACCATCTGGCTGTTCCAACATTTAACTGTGACTTACTAGATGTCTAAGTGTTTCCATTTTATTATTTTCTTTCCCCTCGACTAGTTACTACATTTCTATCATCCAACCATTATCTCATTATCCCGAGCAGGCTCGCAGCCTCTCCGCTCGTCTGGATAATATCCAATAGCAAACTGTCATCACATAATAGTACCTCCGGTACTCAACTCACACAATTCTACAGTCAACAACAGCAACAATCTCACTTATATCCACAAATCCCAACATCATCAATAATATCAACAACAATAATAATTACACAGCATCAACGGCAACAATTATCATCTCAATTCATCACAACAAGCCATACACAGCCACAAAGTATCATACCAGTATCATTGGACTCAGTAAACAAACAGCAACTTGATATCACGGGATGTAAATAAATATTTACTTAACCTCACCTTAGCCGATTATCAAATACGGAAATGATGACCGGTCCGACGCCGGCTCCTCGGGAAACTGCCCGATATCCAAACCTATACACAAAATCATACATACACATAAATGCACATATGAGTATGTCATGATGCCTCTAATGCGAAATATAAACCCATCCCGATTACATATCTTTTATTATTATCATTTACCGAAAATAATTAACCGAACGTATATCCGAATATAATTTTGATACTATACTTTAATTGAAACTCTTTCCAGAATAATTTCATAAAATAATTATAATTATCCAAAATATTAATCATTATAATTTTTTTCCAGAAAAATAATAACTTATTTATAATTTCTAGAAAATATTTATAGTATTTATCTTTTCTATATATATATATACAATTTAATTTTCCAACACCAAATATAATTAACTTTAATTCCAAAAATACATATTTATATACATATATCATAATCATAATTTTCCCAGACTAAGTAATATACATACTAAATTTACAGAAATTAATTTCAAGGTATATATATTTTTCAAACTAACCATAATAATAATTTATAAACAAAACTTAATTATTTATCAAGGTGAATATATTTATATTTTAATAAAAATTCCAGAATCAAATTGTCCATAATTTTCTAAAAATAATTATATATTTTTTTCCTCAAAATTACCTTCCAGAATATAGATAAATATATATATATATATATGTATAATTTGTTTTTTTTTTAAATTAACGGACTGGGCCATGAACAGTAAGTCCATGCCCAGCCCAAGGACTGGCCCAGGCAAACCAGCAGCAGGCCCGCGTGAGCAGGCCCAGCCGCACAGCAGCCCGAGCCCACAGTCCAAAAATACGAACCCAGCCCGTCAGCAGCTCCAACCCGTTGGGAGTCGGGTACTCACCTGGCGGATGCGGGTCGTGGTGCCGGGTAGGAGGCTGGCGGCGCGGCGAGCGGTAGGGACGGGCGAGGACGAGCGCGGCAGGAGGACTAGCGGCGGCTGGCGACTCCAGGGGCGGTGCTAGCTCGCGCGAGGCGGCGGCGTGAGGCGGCAGCTGCGAGGTTGAAGCAGATCCGCCGGATCCTCGGCGGGTCAATGCTCCTGCACGGCGCGTCAGGCAGCGGCGTCAGGCGGGGGCGGTTCTGTTGAGGTCGCGGCGTCGTGGCGGACCTGGCGGCGGCGGTGGTGAGCGGAGACATGGCCCGGAGCTCTCCGACGTGTACAGTAACGGGAAGGTGGAGGAGGTGACGCACTGTGCAAAAACAGATTTTCTTCATTTTCTTTCTTTTTCGTTTTTCTTTTCTTTTTCTTCAGTTTTTCTTTTCTTTTCTTTTCTCTCTTTTTTTTCTATTTCTATTTTCTGATTGGTTCATCCTTTTTTTCCTGATTTTTTTCTGATTTTTCTCTTTTTCTTTTTCTTTTTTTTTTTCTTTTCTCTCTTTTTTTTCTCTCTTTTCTTTTTTTTTTCTTTTCTCTCCTTTTTCTCTCTTTCTTTTTTCTTCTCCTTTCTCTCCCGGCTCCTTCCCTTCTCCTGCTTCCTTTATAAACTGAATTTTACTATTTGGCAAGTGAATTACAAATAATGTAATTCGTCTGCATTACGGGCGAATCCGATCCGGACCAGAAAATAACAGATACCTCCTTAGTTATTTTCCGGTGTGATTTTCTGAGAAATTCCGAAACCCGAAAAATACGAACTTAGTTCTGAAAAATCCACGGGAAAATCACGAGCGCGGGAAAACCCTCGGTTTCGAAAAACGACTCCCGGATTACCTTGAATTAATTACCCAAGATTAATTCATTCGGTAAATCACTGTATAACGACTTTAACAGTCCCGGTAAAAATCCAAATTTTACCCAGGCTGTTACATTCTACCCCCCTTAAAAAGAATTTCGTCCCCGAAATTCCGTCTTATCCGTGGGTCCTACCACGATAAGATTCTGGCACACTCTGCCAGGTATCCAACCTCAACATGAGATACCGCTTATACCCTTAAGCGACATCTCATCCGCTTATAAATACCAAAACCTCATGACTAGCATACTCACACACAGCCGTGGATTCTCCACTAAGATCAAGGACAACTTCTGACTCCGAGAACAACAGCTACATCGGCGGTAGAGCTTTCCCAACAAGCTCGGATGACGAACCTCCCAAGAAGCGGTTCAAGACCAACATCATCGGCCTGCAGGAGCATATGGTTGTTTCCCCAAAACGACGCAAGAAGCGAGTCCCCAAGAAATCTGAAGATCGCAAGGGCAAGGCGGTAGCTGAGAGCAGCACTCCGCAACAGAAGCTAACACAACTGAACTTCTCGCTGAAGAAGATCAGCTCGGCGGTGGCGCAAATAGAACTAGCCTGCATGGAGCTGTTCCCGGACATGAAAAATGTCAAAAACCTTGTAAAAGACCTAGAGAAGCAAGTAGCTCAATAGAGTACTTCTTCTCCTGTTGTAAACCGTTTATGAGATAAATAAAATAATTTCCTTTTAAATAAAAATCTCTTATGTTACCAAGTCTGTTGTTAAATGGAAAAATAACATCTCAAAGCAAAATAATAATCAACTATAAGAATATATAAAATCAAATATAAAGAAATTAAAAGTAAAATTTGTTTAACAAAATCAAAACAAAAGAAATTAAAACAAAACTCGTTTAACAAAATCAAACAAAAAGGAAATAAAATAAAACACGTTTAACAAATTCAAAACGAAAAAAAATTAAAACAAAATATGTTTTCATGATCAACGCTCAGGATCGATCGTATCCATCCTCGATCCCGAGAAACGTGTCGCGTACAGTTAACGGCAACGATCACGTGCACGTCCTGTGTCTCTCGAAAGACACGTTACCCACTTGTTCATAATTTCCGCATAAGCCAAAACGTCTGTCAAAGCTCGCATCTCTCCACGATGTCCGAATAGCTGTAAACTTGTCGCACATGCACTCTTGTCGAGGTGTGGTCCCATCCGTCTAGCATCAACGGTCACGGATGCAAGTGATTAAAGATGCAGGAAAATATAGTAAAACCATGGAAAGAAAAGACAAGGTAGCCAGAGCGAAAGAAAATCATGAGTTAGGAAAAGCTTGAAAAATTCTGGCATGGGTCCGAAAATCGCGTAAAGCAACAAAACATTAAATACAACAACGGTAAAATTCAAAAAGCAAATCTTGAAAATCAAAAACAATAAACACGCTCCCCATAGGTGTATAAAAGAAGGAGCGGTGATGTGTAAATCATCAAAAGCATTTTAAAAGCAAACAAAACGCTCAAGCAAACAAAACCACAAAATTCCGAAAAGCAAAACACTACACGTCAAACAACATGCCTGCTCCCTCATCCGTGTTCTTCGTCGAAGGTGCCAATCTTGGCAGAAGGAACCGACTGGCTTACAGCATGGTCAACGAACGTGCTGAGGAGCTACCGAACGAGCTCGGCAGAATGCCGCGTCTGGTCTTTGTCGACGAGCTCTACTCATCGCGGTTCTTCGTCACTCCAATGGAAGAGGTGTTCTTCCTAGAGGATCGCGGCACTCTGAGGACCTCCTACTACGGATCAGCAAACTCCGTGATGTTCTTCATCTCGGATAGGCTTCAAGAGTTCAACCTGGAGTCCACTTGCCAGACTGTGGAGCAAGGCGCTTACTACCAGCTCTCAATGACAGCCCAGAGCATACCCAGAATGACTCGGCTACCTCCAACCTGGCCAAAGGTACGGCTACTGGTGTGGAACTGCAGAGGAGTGGCAAGACCTGCCCAAGAGTTCTCGCGTACTTTGAGGGACTTGAAGAACCAGTACAAGCCCAACATGGTTCTTCTGACGGAGACGCAGTGGCAACCACGAGACGATCACGGTCTGATTCCACTCCGATTCCCTCAAGCTAACCGGCTCGAGATTCCTGGCCAGCGCGACAGAGGCGGCATGTGGTTCTCTTGGAGCGACAGGGTCACGGTCAACGTCAACAGTGACGCAAATAGCTTCCGTGTCAACGTCGTTGCAAACCGTTAAATGTATTTTCTATTTTTATAAAATATCAAAAATCCATGTATTATTTCCCCTTTTATTAAATATCAATGTAATTTCTCTGTCTGCAATCAATATATTACTATTTCCCTTTGTATCAAAATATTAGTATTAATAATATTTGTATTTTCGCATATTATGGCATCATTTACCTCATATGTGTATGTTCCGCGACAGCTGGCGTCCCTTGACTGGATCCATAATGCACTAACTAAATGATATAAAATAAATAACAAATGGAGCGAACTATGCAAACAGGACAACAAACACACAAGACTGCCCAACAAGACCTAACGCCCGCTCCACTACCAAACTGAGACGCCCCGACCCTTATTTACCGTACACAGTAAACACGAGCCGAAACTGTGACAACCCAGCCCAACATGACTCAGCATACAGTGTAATCAACAAATATCCGGGCTCAACAGCCCATAATAACATCAACAATAAAATATCATAACTGGCCCAATGGCCCAATAATAGCAAAATAGTGCACAGCGGAAGACTTTAAACTCACATAAACACTGTATGCGACACATGCAAACTATGGATCCAAGCCCGTCCAAGGGAAACGTCAACAGCCTGTCTGGAATGCAATATACCTGAACCACAAATAACTCAACCTACGGGATGAAAGCCCGCAGGTGAGGGGTGAGTCCGAAGTGCCCACCGGGTAAACCCATAAGCAAATATACATATACATACACCGTAACTATTCCAAGTCACAACACAACAAAACCAAGGTTCTCACGAACCTTAAATACACACGGGTGATTCTAGACACGCTAATCCAATTTTATTATCAGGGCCCCTATCACAAGTTAAATGATGGCCGTCGCCTGGTAGTCAAGCTAGCTAGCCCGTGGACCCCTCCCCGGTACCTCCACGTAATAACTGGCACAGACAGGGAGCAGGACCAACCACTAACTCTCCCCCAGTGCCCAAACAATAACAATAACTTGGTACAGACAGGGAGCAGGCACCAGCCACTAACTCTCCCCCAGCACCATAATCTAAGACTACCATCTGGCTGTTCCAACATTTAACTGTGACTTACTAGATGTCTAAGTGTTTCCATTTTATTATTTTCTTTCCCCTCGACTAGTTACTACATTTCTATCATCCAACCATTATCTCATTATCCCGAGCAGGCTCGCAGCCTCTCCGCTCGTCTGGATAATATCCAATAGCAAACTGTCATCACATAATAGTACCTCCGGTACTCAACTCACACAATTCTACAGTCAACAACAGCAACAATCTCACTTATATCCACAAATCCCAACATCATCAATAATATCAACAACAATAATAATTACACAGCATCAACGGCAACAATTATCATCTCAATTCATCACAACAAGCCATACACAGCCACAAAGTATCATACCAGTATCATTGGACTCAGTAAACAAACAGCAACTTGATATCACGGGATGTAAATAAATATTTACTTAACCTCACCTTAGCCGATTATCAAATACGGAAATGATGACCGGTCCGACGCCGGCTCCTCGGGAAACTGCCCGATATCCAAACCTATACACAAAATCATACATACACATAAATGCACATATGAGTATGTCATGATGCCTCTAATGCGAAATATAAACCCATCCCGATTACATATCTTTTATTATTATCATTTACCGAAAATAATTAACCGAACGTATATCCGAATATAATTTTGGTACTATACTTTAATTGAAACTCTTTCCAGAATAATTTCATAAAATAATTATAATTATCCAAAATAATATTCATTATAATTTTTTCCAGAAAAATAATAACTTATTTATAATTTCTAGAAAATATTTATAGTATTTATCTTTTCTATATATATATATACAATTTAATTTTCCAACACCAAATATAATTAACTTTAATTCCAAAAATACATATTTATATACATATATCATAATCATAATTTTCCCAGACTAAGTAATATACATACTAAATTTACAGAAATTAATTTCAAGGTATATATATTTTTCAAACTAACCATAATAATAATTTATAAACAAAACTTAATTATTTATCAAGGTGGATATATTTATATTTTAATAAAAATTCCAGAATCAAATTGTCCATAATTTTCTAAAAATAATTATATATTTTTTTCTCAAAATTACCTTCCAGAATATAGATAAATATATATATATATGTATAATTTGTTTTTTTTTTAATTAACGGACTGGGCCATGAACAGTAAGTCCATGCCCAGCCCAAGGACTGGCCCAGGCAAACCAGCAGCAGGCCCGCGTGAGCAGGCCCAGCCGCACAGCAGCCCGAGCCCACAGTCCAAAAATACGAACCCAGCCCGTCAGCAGCTCCAACCCGTTGGGAGTCGGGTACTCACCTGGCGGATGCGGGTCGTGGTGCCGGGTAGGAGGCTGGCGGCGCGGCGAGCGGTAGGGACGGGCGAGGACGAGCGCGGCAGGAGGACTAGCGGCGGCTGGCGACTCCAGGGGCGGTGCTAGCTCGCGCGAGGCGGCGGCGTGAGGCGGCACCTGCGAGGTTGAAGCAGATCCGCCGGATCCTCGGCGGGTCAATGCTCCTGCACGGCGCGTCAGGCAGCGGCGTCAGGCGGGGGCGGTTCTGTTGAGGTCGCGGCGTCGTGGCGGACCTGGCGGCGGCGGTGGTGAGCGGAGACATGGCTCGGAGCTCTCCGACGTGTACAGTAACGGGAAGGTGGAGGAGGTGACGCACTGTGCAAAAACAGATTTTCTTCATTTTCTTTCTTTTTCTTCTTTTTCGTTTTTCTTTTCTTTTTCTTCAGTTTTTCTTTTCTTTTCTTTTCTCTCTTTTTTTTTCTATTTCTATTTTCTGATTGGTTCATCCTTTTTTTCCTGATTTTTTTCTGATTTTTCTTTTTTTTTTTTTTCTTTTCTCTCTTTTTTTTCTCTCTTTTCTTTTTTTTTTCTTTTCTCTCCTTTTTCTCTCTTTCTTTTTTCTTCTCCTTTCTCTCCCGGCTCCTTCCCTTCTCCTGCTTCCTTTATAAACTGAATTTTACTATTTGGCATGTGAATTACAAATAATGTAATTCGTCTGCATTACGGGCGAATCCGATCCGGACCAGAAAATAACAGATACCTCCTTAGTTATTTTCCGGTGTGATTTTCTGAGAAATTCCGAAACCCGAAAAATACCAACTTAGTTCCGAAAAATCCACGGGAAAATCACGAGCGCGGGAAAACCCTCGGTTTCGAAAAACGACTCCCGGATTACCTTGAATTAATTACCCAAGATTAATTCAATCGGTAAATCACTGTATAACGACTTTAACAGTCCCGGTAAAAATTCAAATTTTACCCGGGCTGTTACAAAAACCCCTAAAACGCTCTCAAATTAATTATTCTTTAGAATATTAACAATTCATTGTGATCGAGTCGTATGAGTATTTTAATATTCAAATTTGCAACTAAGAAGGCATTAGAATCGTAGACTTTTATATCATTATAAATTTTAAATTCTATAAATTTTTATTTAAAAACTTTGAACATGGTACAAAATTTTATTGATAAATAATCAAAAATAAACAAAAAAACGTTTCTGAAAATTATTTGGTCTACATAAGTAACATTCAAAATTCAATTGGTAATCTGAAAAGATTTGGAACTGAGATGCGCTTCTTCAAGAATGACATGTCCATAAAAAAGGCTGATATGTTTTTAAATAATATTGAATTAGGCAAGCTACTGTGAACATGGAGATGAAATCTAATCAATCATAATAGAAAGATGAGATTAAATAATGATGATGCGGAACATATGAATGAAAAATGACATTTGTCCATCCTAGATATCAATTCTAAACATTTTTAGTACCTTTGGCCTTAAACATTAATTGTCTTATATAAATCAATAAAATATATATATGAATCCAAAATATGATTCACTAATATCTCTCAAGTTGGCGGGTCAACCCATAAATTGATTTACTAATTTTTATGTCGAGTCGGGTCAATCATTTAATTAAACGAATTGAAAATATATAATCTATACTTATTAATTTCGTGTTAGTTTGGCTTTGTGAAACCCAGAAAAATTTTATGGTGGGGATTCCCCAATTATTGTAGACTTGATCTTAAATTCAGTTATATTAAGAATAATTAAACCATATAAGTATATATATTGAATGTGCATATACACAATAAATAAGAAAATAATATAAATTTTTGGAGATAAATGAGGAACCTATAAAGTAAATTAAAGAAATAAATAAAACCTAAAATGAAAAGAGCCAACAATCAAAGGTAATTTATTAACATAAATAGGGTCTATAACAAATCAAATTTGGGGAGTCCCCGCCATAAAATTTCTAGTGAAACCATTATGTCAGTTCTAATTTCAGACCGAACTTGAGGTTTTCATGTCGACATGAACTTATGACTGGTGTTGTACTGTTGTTCGATTTCTTTGTTAAGGACAAGTAAGATATTGTGCACAATCACGAGAACAGAAAAAACAAAGTCTTGGCTCCTCCTCAATTTTCTCCCGGTCTTAATTAACACATACAGGTCAAGCCTGCTCCCTAATCATCTGAAGTCTGAACCCGAAATTACTGATTCCTAACCCAGCTCAGCAATTCGGGCAAGACCAACTTGGAGAAAAAGAAAAAGATACTAAGTACGAAAATATCAGAGACACCGCCAAAGACAAATCTAGAGCACCAGCAACGCGGGTTTATGATATAATGATTGGCAACTGTCACAATCTGAATCAAGAACCTAGTAGCATAGTATAGCAACAGAAAAAAAGTGTGAAAACTTGAATTATGTGGTGTCGTACAATGCCAAAGAGGATTGTGTAATTATGAATCAACACGGTTAAAGACATCACTTGCTTTGACTAGATGTTCCAAAATTAAATCAGAAGGAAGCAGATGTATAAGTTGGAATAATGGACACCAAAGCGAATATATTAAGCAAAAACAAGACTTGGATGTAGAATCCAGTACGAAGACTTTAGAATTCTTTTGCGAGAATATGAATCATTGTTTTGTCGTTGATGAAACTGATGAATCATTTCTTTCTCATCTCGAACAACAAAAAATATTATTTGTATCTCATTCATGTTGGCATGCGTTCTTACTTATGATTTTCATTGCGCGAGTTTGTTTGGTGTGTAATACTGACGGGACATAGGACAAACTTAAAAAGCAATACACCATTATTTATTGGGTTTTCTTCATTGTTTTATACCACCAAATAAAAAGATATATATCATTAACAAAAGTAGAAAAAGGTATTGGCACTATGCTCTAATCCAAATATGAAAAGCATGCATTGGGTGAAAAGATTTGAAGATGTTTCATCAACTTAAAAAAAATAGAAAAATAAGATGAATCAAGATTTTTTTGTTCCCTTAATTAGGTGGGGTTACCAATATATGTGAAGTTCATTCTAAAAGAAAAAAAAAAAACTATCTAGGTGAAGTTTATTTTCCATTGAAGTTTTACGAGTGAAAGATTTATATCCAACACATAAACACCAAAATTAGAGTTTATATATGTCCATTGACCAGGACTACCACAGTTCAAAGCAAAGCAGTTGTCAGGAGAGCAAACAGAAATTACCGGTAAACATTTTGACTCCCACCCCCCATGAAAATATCTAGCTCATTCATCTCAACGACTAGGATCTTACTGGCAAAGACTTTCAACGACATTACAGAATATGTTGCTATATATTCCATTATTGGGTCAAACACGGTAGCAGTTTTTCGCTGGAGTGTTAATTTGAAACTGACATAAAACTAAAACTTGGGGGGATGATGCTATTACGTGGCGGTAAACCTCCCAATCATAGACTCCAATTTTCTTCTTTTCTCATTTTATCCCGCTAACCTAACCTCATCCTCGTCATCAATCATAGACAAAACGCGTTTTATCTTGAAAAACCTACAAAACACCCTTCAATTTGCATACCTGAATCATCCTCATCGTTTCCACAACCCAAAACCCTCCATTAATCCAAAACAGCATCAACAACCCTAACCTAAAACTAAAACCAGTCAAGGCAATTAAATTAATACCCCAAGGGCGCCATATATACCCACAACATATATAATAATAAACCCCAAAACAAAAAAAAAAAACATAAGGCAGCAGCTAATTAAAACCCCACCGCAGAAACCAAATCTTCCCTGGACATGGTCATTGCCTCACAATGGCATGGTTCTCTAGTTCACACAATTCCACCATCCACACATTCTCCCGCTTCTGGCTCGAGAAATCGCCACCCCAGACCCTGCAAATCCTCTCTTTCGAGACCGCCAAGACCATGTCCCGCCTGTTAGCCCTGCACGATTTCTTATCAGACCATGAATACCTCAAGCTTCGAAAGGAGTCCATAAAGGCAGAAGGGATCAGGTACTTGAACTCCAGGGACGAAACCTTCCTCCTCTCCCTCGCCTGCGACGAGAAGCTCGAGGAACTCGACAATATAGCCATCGCCGTCTCCCGTTTAGCCGAGAAATGCAACGACGCCGGCCTCAAGCAATTCGCCGCCGTGTACGCCAACCTGAAGCAGGGGATCGTCGACCCGGAGATGCCGAGGTACAACTCCGGGTTGGCGGAGAAGATCATCACCAAGATGGAGAAGTACGTGGCTGCCACCTCCAACTTGCACGAGGATTTAGAGGTTCTCACGGAGATGGAAGCGTCAGAAAGAAAGCATAAGGCTTGGAAGCAAAATGAACATGCGAGTAGTAGAATAATCCCCCACAAAGCAAACCCGGTCCATTTTGAAGAGAAGCTTGCCTTTCAGAGGAAACAGGTTAAACACTTCAGAGGGATCTCTCTATGGAATAAGACATTTGACAAAAGCGTCCACCCAATGGCGAAGATGATTTGCATTATCTACATGCGTATATGTGAGCTTTTCGGTGCTTTTGTTCCTAGCCTGCCCCGTTTCCCTAAACCTAATACGCGACATAACAAACACCACCACCACGGCCACCAGAAAATCCACCCGGACCCGGACCAGAAGCACCTGCACCTCCGGTGCAACATGTCCAAATCAGGTCCGATCAGCAGGTGCGTGCCGCCGGGGATGGTTCCAGTCCGGTTCTACAGCCAGCAAATCCTCTCCCTGGCGAGTGCCGAGACATTCAGAGAACTGGAGAGGAAACAGACTGTGATCGAGTCCGCCCCGCCGTCCACGGTGGGCCACGCCGGGCTGGCGATGCGGTACGCGAGTATAATCATACTCGCGCAGCGGTACCTGAACTCGCCGACCAAAATAAACGACGACACTCGGGGGTACATGTACGAGCTGCTCCCCGCGAACGTGAAGGCCTTGGTTCGGAGGAAGCTGAGAAGCAGGTGGAGCAAGGCGGAGAAGAGAGGTTGTGAGATTGACCACGCACTGGCGGAAGGGTGGAGGGAGCCGCTGGAGGAGATAATGAGGTGGTTGGCGCCAATGGCGCACGATACCGAGCAGTGGCACGCGGAGAGGAGCATGGAGAAGCATAGATTCGATGCCAAGCCTACGGTGTTGCTTTTTCAGACCCTTTACTTCTCGAATCTGGAGAAGACGGAGGCCGCTATCGTGGATGTTTTAGTTGGGTTGAGTTGTATATATAGGTACGAGAATCGGAGGTCGCGGGGCGGCGGCAGTGGCCGCGGCGTTGATACCGATGATTTTCTGGGCAGATGACACTGGGTGTGTATGGATGTGAAGAAGTAGGCGTATGGTTAATTAATTAATTAATATTTTCAGTTTGAACTAAATAGGTTTCGAACTTTCTGTTCTTTCAATAGAATTGTTTATTGCTTCAACTTCTATGTTACTGTTATTTTTTCCCGAGGCGTAATTGTATAAACTCAATTAACTGTGTGGAGAGGATGAGCCTCCATTTAGGTCGTGAAAATAGCTTGCCCGAGTAGATTGCAATAGGTGATTGGTAGCACTAGCAATGCGTCCAACTAAGACGGTAAGGCCGGACAAGCCACCTGAATGATCCGACACTCTCCATTTGTCATTCCCACACATGATAAAATATTTTCTAACCAAACAAATGACACGCTTCTGCGAACACACGAAATTGGATTACTCGAGGCTTTCTTTTCAAGCGGGTCTAACAAAGACTAACGCCTACTCTGAGCTCTAAATGAAAATATCTAATAAGAGCTGAAGCTCAACTACCATACTTCTTAGCCCGGATGCACCTGAGCCACTATAGGCTTCAGATGCGTTATTAGCAAAACAAGGATGGCGTCTGTTGTTACAACATGACACTTCACTTTGTGCTCGAACACTGAAAGCTAATTAAGTACGTACTTCCTGGAAGTAATTTTCTAGCAGCAGCTTGGTTGCAGACCTTTATATAATGGAGAAGTTTGTGGGGGCTAAAACCACTTTTATAATGAGAATTAATTTGGACAGTAGGAAATGGACAACCTATTCAAGTTCACACGGATCCATGGGTTACCAATTCCTTGGGCTTTTCAGCTGGTTATTATACATCAGTTTCCTGCAGATATAGCTAGTGATGGTGGGAGATCATATAGATCATGCTACCCTTTCTTGGAATTTGGTTGTTGGAACCATCCTCTTCTACAATCTCTCTTACTTCCTCACGAAGTCGAGTCTATTTCCTCAATTCCACTCGGTCACATGGGCAACCCCTCACAAGCTCCGCTAGTACTTTTTTTTTTTTTTTCTAAAGATGGAGCTTTCACGGTCAATTCAGCTTATTGGGCCAATTTTCGACACAAGATCACTTCCACTGGTGCCAGTTCCTTTAGGGTGCGTTTGGAACGCGGGACAGGGACGGGCGCGTTGGGACAGTGTCCCAAAGGGTGGATGTTTGGATCGTGGGACGCACTGTTCACGTGGGACGCGCGTCCCTTTTGTTTGGGACAAAATCAATTTTTTCCGTCCCTTAAAAAATGCAGGGACAGAACGCTGTCCCATGGACAGCACTGTTCACGTTCCTAAATTGCCCCTGCTCATTTTCCATAAGGACAAAATTATCCTCCACAAAAAATCCCATCAATTTTTTTTTCTTTCTTCCAAACAATCTTCCCTCGATGATTACTGGCGGTAGTGACACGGAAAAAAAAAGGGAAGAGGAGAGGAGGAAAGAGGAGGAGGGAGGAGGAGGGGAGAGGAGAGTGGCCGGATCTATGGCCGTCAGCGTCGGCGAGGTAGAAGAGGGAGGAGGAGGGTGGCGCGGAGGAGGCTGCGTAGAGGAGAAGAAGGTGGAGGCGCAATAAGTGAAGCCTTCGTCGGCTGCTCCATGGAGGCGCGGGCCTAATTCCGACTCCGGCGGGTGAGTGCGAGGGGGCTAGAGGATGGGGAAGGCGACAGTGCCGGAACTTGAAGGAGGAGGAGGTAAGGCGGAGGTAGTGCGGGAGGAGGGGTGGGGCGGCCATCGGGTTTTTTAGGGAAGGGTGATCCTTTTTTATTTTTTTTTAAATTAAGAAAATTATTTTGAGATGTGAAGGGAGAGACAGTCTGAAGGTCAAAATCTTTTTGCCTTTTTTATATTTTTGCTAGAAAATAAAAAACATTTAATTTGTTGAAATCTTAAGTAATTGAGCGTGTTTCCTCTATTATTTTTCTAAATTTTAAGATCATCATTTAATTTGTCAAAATCTCAGGTAATTAAGCGTGAGGAGACTTTCTTTCCTTATTTATTTTTTAAAATTAGAAAATCACATTTAATTTGTCAAAATCTTAGGTAATTAATCGTGAGGAGATTTTCTTTCTTTTTTATTTTTCTAAATTAGAAAATCACATTTAATTTGTCAAAATCTTAGGTAATTAAGCGTGAGGAGACTTTCTTTCCTTTTTTATTTTTCTAAATTAGAAAATCACATTTAATTTGTCAAAATCTTAGGTAATTAAGCGTGAGGAGACTTTCTTTCCTTTTTTATTTTTCTAAATTAGAAAATCACTTTTAATTTGTCAAAATCTTAGGTAATTGTGCATGCGGAGATTTGTTTTCCTTTCTTATTTTTTTTTTAAATAGAAAATAAATATTTATTTTGTCCAAAACTAAGTAATTACGCATGAGGATATTTTTTTCCTTTTTTTAATTTACTAAATTTAGAAAATGACCATTTGATTTGTCAAAATTTCTAATAATTTTATATACCTATAAATTATGAATTTAATTTAGGAAAATATCTTGTCAACAATCTCTTGATTGTATATTCAAATTATGATATAGATATTGTACACAACAAGAAAATTTCATATATTGATTATAATTTAAATTGTACATACAATATATAAATTGACTGATTAAATTATATATGTTGTTTAAAGCCTAAATTTTGTTATATTGCATACTTAAATAATTTCTACTGCACCAAGGGCAATATTGACATTACAGCTTTTAGTCCCGTCCTGTGTACAACTAACCAAACATAATTCAGTACAACAGACCCATTCAGTCTCCACCATACCAAACGCTATATTGGACAGTACAATTGTCCAGTTCAGTGCCGTCCAGTCCCGTCCAGTCCAGTCCAGTCCTGTCCCGTCCAGTGAACCAAACGCACCCCTATGGAAGAAACATTGCAAACTACCAATTCAGAACAAAATCAAGTCTACCACCCTAATCCATCATTCGCTACATGATTAAACAGTGCCAGCTCGCCCTACAGAGTGATCAGCACCTCCTTGTGGTTTTCTAAAACTTACTGTGCATGCTGCCTTTTTAAGTCCCTAGTCCCAGCAACAACACACCGCTATGCTAGATTGAGAATGGCTGTTCGAGATAGCAATGGCGCTTTTTATCCAGGATGCTCCTCCACATTTATGTTGGGCAAATTTGATGTTTTGACTGACAGGAGAGGCAATTGCTTTGAGAGGAGTTTGCAATTAACCATTTTTTTACCCTGGGTTACTTGTTGACTCTTACAGGAAACAATTAATCAAATTACTTTCAGCCCAATTGCCCATCTCAAGTTACTCTTACTCCTCTTGGTGTCCTGCTGGATGATATTGAGGCCCTGGCCCAAAGGGCCAATGTATCTTGATTCTATATTTTCCATCGCCAATGGTTGTTTCTAGCAAAGCTTTCTAGGACTACTAGCGAGAATATTTTTTTGATTGGAGCCTTGGAGGCCCCTATTGTAATTCAAAGGCACCTCGATCATGATTGCATTTAAGTTACTTAAGTTGACGATCATCCTGTGGGGGGGATTAGGAATGAAGGACATTATTGAATCCCTCCCGCTGTTATTAAATCCCAAACCAGTAGACTCTAAACCAGATCCTAGCCGGCCTTTTTCTTTTGGACATGTTTTTCATACATAGAGGATTTGGTCACATGTACGGATGTACCTATATCTTTTTAGCTTTTATTATTATTATTATTATTATTATTATTATTATTATTATTATTATTATTATTAGAAAATAAAAGAAAGAGATAGAGAAGAATATGAATGAAGCTGAAAAATGTGGGATACATTTGGTTACTTTCCATGGGTTTTTTCCTCAATGGAGTGAGCATTCAACAGGTTTATCCAGGTCCAAACTCAAGCCCAAACCCAAGATGGCTAACGCAGCTATGCATGTGCGTAAATTCGACACCGTAGGTAGGGCTCCCAATCAGGGACTGAAGTTTCTGGACATGAGATATTTTTGCCATTCCCAATCCATCCATCCTCTTTAGTAGGACCTTCTAGAAGTGTCCCAACTCCCAACCAATGGGGAACCGCAAATAGCCCGAATTAGAGTTTTTCATGAAAATCGGAACTGTGCTTGTTATTATTAATATATTTTTTTTTTTTTGTCATTGTAACTTGTAAGAATAACTGTTGCTTGGATTCCTCAAGTATGATAATGAAATTTTAAAAAGACTCCACCTGTTTACGTATTATATGTGATTTATTTTGTTAAAAAATTATCTTGTAGCCATAAAGATTAATTTGTTGATGTTATATAATATAAACAAAGAACAAAAAGAAGAGCCAGCACAGTGTGGTGCGGTGGCATCTGTGTCTAAAATTTGGGTTGACAATCTGGTTTAGAACTAGGATTTGGACGGGATGGGGATAGAATATCAATTGTGCATAAAAAAAAAATAGATTAATTTGTTGATGAGATACTGAGAAATACTTTATAGTATTATCTTAAATGTCTCTCCAAATAACATTTTGGCTCTTATCTTACAGAATTCGTTGCAACCTGCAAAAGTTGATCCGAGTAAAGAGACTTTTGTAGTGAAATCAAAATCACTTGGGTTCCATGTCAAAGTTTCCTAAACTAAAATGTATTTCATGTGGGTTTACTTTTGACTGAAGAAAAACTTTTAAAACCTTACAATTTATCCTATGTTTCTAAGGGGAAAAAAAAAAAACTTCACCAGCTCAAAAGCTTGCATTCTTATGTTGAAGGTGAACCAGCTTCAAGCTCGAGTCGTGTTACCTCTCCACTTTATTCAACTTTACTTAGCACTGTAGTAGCAAATTTGGTAACTCGATCCATTTTTAGTGGATAAAAAAAGAGGTTAAACCCTAACCTCAAAACCAGGCCAGACCCGAGAAGCCTCCATTTTGTTTGTAAACAGTGTCTAGCCCATTCTCCTCAAACCGAGAAACTAAAATTTCCCACCTCACACCAAGCACGCCACGTAATAAAATCAAATGACAAATTGTGTGGCCGTTGGGAATTCGTAACCCAAATCCACAGGATTTCATCTTCAACTTCGCTTTCTCACACACTCCCAAAAACCTCACCCTCCAGTCCACCACCTAATCCTATAAATCCCATACCACTTCTCCTCTCCCTTTCTCCAAGCAAACAAACAACACCAACACCAACAAAAAAAAAAAAGGAACAATCCACACTTCCATCTCGTCTTCTTCTCTTTTGATCATCCACCGTTGGATCAATGGCTGCATCAGTCTCAACCGTCGGAGTTGTTAACAGAGCACCGGTACGCACAGTTGTTTTCCCGCCCTTTTCTTTCCCTCACTTAGTTTTCATCGACCAACACACTTGAGTTTACTCCTGCTCTGCCTCTTTTACAATTTTTTCACGTTGTTTTCATCGATTCTCTTCAGGGTTTTCCTATGCTCCTTCACTTTTAAGTAACCGAAGCATTTTTGTTGGGTTTCCTTTACTTTCTCGCTTCAAAGAATAACTTGATCTCTTAAACTCAGTTACATTACCAGCAATAGTCATTCTTTTTTTCTACAAAAGATGGAGAAAGAAAATATCTCCATGATGGTTTGAGTGATCAAGTGATGTTTAAGAAGAGATGGAGCTTGAATTTTCTTTGCAACATCTTGTAAAGAAAGAAGCGTGTGTTTTGCAGTTGAATTTCAATGGTGCTGGACGATCAGTGCCCAGCTCGACATTCTATGGAACTAGCTTGAAGAAGCAGCTGAATGTGTCAAAGATCTCCGACAAGAGGGCTTTGTCAGGGAAGTTGAGGGTTGCAGCAGAATATGATGAGCAGAAGCAGACTTCCAAGGACAGATGGGGAGGGCTTGCATTCGACACATCAGATGACCAACAAGACATTACCAGAGGGAAAGGAATGGTGGACGCTCTCTTTCAAGCTCCGTTGGGGGCAGGAACTCACGATCCTGTTCTGAGTTCCTACGAATACCTCAGTCAGGGTCTTCGACAGTAAGTTGCCGAATCAAAACTGAAAGAATTTTCTGTTTGATTTGTGTCTTGTCCGGGTTTATTGGCGTTTCGGAATTCTGAAGATGGGAGTTTATTTATTGGGACGTTTCTAATTTTTCAGTCTGGACAATACTATGGATGGTTTCTATATCGCCCCTGCATTTATGGACAAGCTTGTTGTTCATATCACCAAGAACTTCCTGAACCTGCCAAACATTAAGGTTGGTGAATTGAAATTTACAGACCTATTTGTCCGTCTTCAGTACTCGTCATTTGGAATTGCGAAGAAAGTTCAATTGATGTGTAATGAATTGATACAGGTTCCCCTCATCTTGGGTATCTGGGGAGGCAAAGGTCAAGGAAAATCATTTCAATGCGAGCTTGTCTTCGCCAAGATGGGAATCAAGTAAGCATTTTCCTCTCATTTGCTGTCATGATCCTTAAGTAGGATAGAAATTTGATTTCAAAGGTATTGGTATACCTGTACTCTTGAACTTAAAACTTCAAATTTTGTGTACTGCGATGAATATTCAGCCCCATCATGATGAGCGCTGGAGAGCTGGAAAGTGGAAATGCTGGAGAGCCTGCTAAATTGATCAGGCAAAGGTATCGTGAGGCGGCGGATATCATCAAGAAGGGAAAGATGTGTGTGCTCTTCATTAATGATCTAGATGCAGGGGCAGGTAGAATGGGTGGCACCACACAATACACGGTCAACAATCAAATGGTGAATGCTACCCTCATGAATATTGCTGATAATCCAACCAATGTCCAGCTCCCTGGTATGTACAACAAGCAGGAGAACCCCCGCGTTCCCATCATAGTCACTGGTAATGACTTCTCCACATTGTATGCCCCTCTGATTCGTGATGGCCGAATGGAGAAATTCTATTGGGCCCCGACTCGGGAAGACCGGATTGGTGTTTGCACAGGAATCTTCAGAACAGATAATGTTCCTACACAGGATATTGTCAAGCTTGTTGACACATTCCCTGGCCAATCCATTGGTAAGCTTTGTGCAATAATCTATTCACATGTCATTGTAAAACTTTGATTGTAGAGTAAGTATATTATAAACAAAGTAAAAAGAAATTAACCCAAAATTTATAAGATAATGTTCTGTGAATATACCCTGCTTCTATATGCTTCCACAAAAAAAAAAAAAAAAGATGAACTATACCTGCTTGGCTAAATTTTAATAAAATAACCCAAACATTTTCAACTTTGTTTATACACATGCGCACACAGAGAATAGGAGTCAAAGTAAGTGACTGATTTTGCTTTTATTCTGTGTGCAGATTTCTTTGGTGCTCTTAGGGCAAGAGTCTATGACGACGAAGTGAGGAGATGGGTTGCCAGTGTGGGAGTAGAAAACATTGGAAAAAGGCTTGTCAACACCAAGGAAGGTCCTCCAATTTTTGAGCAACCAAAAATGACTATTGAGAAGCTCCTCGAGTACGGTAACATGCTTGTAAAAGAGCAGGAGAACGTGAAGAGAGTTCAATTGGCCGACAAGTACTTGAAAGAGGCAGCACTTGGAGATGCAAACCAAGATGATGACCCCAAGAAGGGAAGCTTCTATGGTTAGACCTCAGACCGTAAAAGCCTTGATAATGAGGGATTTAGATGTGGCATTTAGGATTTTGGTGCAATAAAGATGTCAATAAAAAAGGAAAATAAAGTAATCTTCTTTGGTGATTGTTTGGATGCAGGCAAAGCAGCACAACAGATTAAACTTCCTGTTCCAGAAGGCTGCACTGACCCAGAAGCAGAAAACTTTGATCCAACTGCTAGGAGCGATGATGGGAGCTGCCTTTACCAATTGTAGGTCTGTTTCCATACATTTATTGGGTTCTGGATTTTAAAATGTAAAGAGAAGCCCATGGATATTGCTTAGCATTATGTATCCTATAGATTGTTTTATCTTGATTAGCCCATGGTTACTATGTTTATTAACCTACTGTCACACCAGTTTTATGTTTATAATTAGAACACTTGTTTCGTGAACCTGTCCACTGTGATATCTGTTTGTCAAAATTTCGAAGAAATTCTGAATATTTCAATTGATATACTTAACAAACCTTCAAATTCTCGTCTAAAAGAGCATGTAGAATGATGTCACGAGTGATGCAAGGTCAGCAACTTGATCGGTTTTCATGGCAATTAAGAATTTGCTCTTCTTAGTACTCCATAATCTTCTTTTCCGTTTTTTTGAGAATCCAATAACTTGGAAATAGATTGCGGGCTTGACTTGATAAGGATTCAATTATTTGTGGTGCCCATAAGTTTCGGCTGGAGTACGCAATAAACTGGATATCAGCCCATATTTGCATCCGATGTGGTCTTTATATTGTTACTTTTAATAATCATTAATTTACAGTACGAAAACTTATGAATGAAAAGAAATAAATGTCGAATTGAATGTTTTCATTCTCTATTATCTTTTAGACGAGAATTGATTGCTCATGGTGGGTAATAAACCAGGGTTGGTGAGTTGATTACTCATGGTGGGTACACATGCATATAGACTATAGATGATTTCATGATTCATCATGGCGTTAGCCTGACACAAGGCGCAGAATAAAACAAGCACGGTCCAAGACAGTCTTGCCTTAATCCATTTCGTTAATTTAATAACGTTCGTGAGAATAATTATGATAATAGTTTTCTTGAGCATTACAGTTGATCCGGTCGTCAAACCAAGAATATATGTTTATGCAACCTTTAGAATTTTGTGGCTTAATTAAGTCAACCCACTTTCCTTCCCATCCTTCCCTGCGTTGAGGTTGAACCAAGGGACTAATTATTTGCTCCTAAAGCTTCAATCCTCCACTGGATAGAGAGGATGAAGCGGCTGCCACTACCAGTAACTCTCAAGTTGATATTTGAAAAATTCAAGATTCCTCTTGTCCAGCAAGAGACACCACTGAGTCTGAGACGTATAGTGTCAGGGGAAAAAAAAAAAACAATGGTGTACTGTGACGAGTTGGCTTTCTGGTTAAGCCCCACAAGAAATTTTGCCCCCAATAAAGAACAACTTGGCTCCGAATAGTGGCAGTCAGTGAACCTACTTTAACATATTTTATTAACAGTTTATGCTTATTAGTTAGTACTTAATACTTTAAGATTATCTTTAGGACTTTTCTCCTCTGTTCAAGGTATCTTTTAGGACTTAGTGCTAGACATAACCAAAGAAATAATATAAACAAACATTCTTTTCGTTTCTGTGTTTAAGAAACTTCCCTCCTCCATCCTTTTATTTTTATTTTTCAAGAAAATTCTCTCATCCTCAATCTTTTACTCGTCTTTCTTCTCACCTTTAGACCAGCCCACCAAGGACAAAAGCCAGCAGATAAACTCCAAAGCAAAGAAAAGAAAAATCATGATATTCAAAATCTTAAAATTGCTACATTCCAACTAGGCAACTACTTTCTCAGAACAGAATTTTAGCCACAAAAATTGTTCAAACTTATATTTTGTCGCTAGGAATGACAAAAAGGAATGTGACCATTGTTTCTTTTCTCATAATTCAAATAAGAGTGTAAAAGTATTGAATAACTCCTAATCCAAAATATGACCATTTGTGGCGGTTGCTTCTCTGTTTTACTTAGCTCACTTTTAAGATTTCCGAATCAAGCTCCACACAAGTCCATGAGTTGAAGTATAAAATGCATAATCAGTGATCTCAAAACCTGTGCATTTGAATGTGAGCAGCAGCAGCACTGTCCCAATTCATATATGCCACAGAAAGAAATTTTGAGAAAGAAAAAATCCCACAATTTTCCTACAGCCAACTTGTCAAAAGAATTACAATGGCAGTTTCTATGCTATAAAAATCTTCAATGGGAATCAAAGCGAGACATGGCGGCTCAGTCACAGCTCGCTAATGGACCTCATCATCAGCTGATAAAAGGCCTCAATTCCTACTACTGTTACAAACAAACTCTTTGACCTGTGAGTAGCTACAAACTCACTCTGTGACTTGCGAGTTGTGACTGGGGAGTTGAAACTTTAGTCTGATCTTTGTCAACTGATACGGTGTAAATACAAACAGAATGACCATACGTATCATTAAGTTTCCTACACCTCTCGAATGAGATCCTCTCCTGTAAAGTTATGTCCTGTTCGTTGAATCGTGGCCATGATTTTCAAAATCATTGGTGAGAATTTATTTTTACCTTATTTAATTTTTTAAATTTTTCTTACCTTATATATTTTAGGGCCATTGATTAAACAAATCAACGGTAGTTATTTAACAGGATCTCTCCTGTTGAATACTGTACATGACAGAATCCAAATCCGTTTTCAACTGTTCCTCTTTTCTTCTAGTAGCCCATGTGATGTGACATAACTTCTGATTTTGATACTTCCTGCCTCTTTCAAAGTTAGAAAAGCCCACCGCTTGGCCTTGCCAACATCTCTTCTGTCAAAACTCAAAGCAGACACCCAATTCCAATCTCCACCAAATTCTTACCCTTCTTCCACTTTCAAAACAGTACCTTAGCTTCATATTTCCCTGTACTGGGCATATGGCCTATCTTCTACTAAATCTTTTCTCAGCTTTTCTCATTTTCTTCTCCTCAACCCAAGTCTCATGCCAGCCCGACGAGATCTTCTACTCTGGGTTCAAAGACGTTGGCACCAACATAACCTTAAGTGGAGTAGCCGAGATTGAAAAGAACGGTATCATTCGCTTAACCAATGACACTAGCAGATTATTGGGCCATGCCTTCTACAGCTCTCCGTTTCGATTCAAGAACTCTAGTGCAGGCAAAGCCTTCTCCTTTTCAACCTCTTTCGCTTTAGCTATAGTACCCCAGTATCCAACACTTGGTGGTCATGGCTTCGCCTTCACCATCTCAGCTACAAAAGATCTGAATGCTCTTCCTAGTCAGTATCTCGGGTTGCTCAACCCAGCTAACCACACAACTAACCTCCTCGCGGTTGAGTTCGACACAGTTCAAGATTTCGAGTTCGGGGACATTAATGACAACCATGTCGGGATCGACATGAACAGCATGAAGTCTAACGCATCTGCAGCTGCAGCATATTACGCCGATGATTCCTCGAAGCGGAATCTTACACTCAAGGGTGGACATCCAATCCAGGTTTGGGTCGAGTACGATTCAGCTCAAAGTCTGCTCAATGTGACCATGTCGCCAACTTCCAAGAAACCAAGATTGCCAATCCTGTCATATCCGGTGGATCTGTCCCCGCTGTTTAAAGAATACATGTACGTTGGCTTCTCTGCTTCCACAGGTCTGATCGCTAGCTCACACTACGTTCTTGGCTGGAGCTTCAAGGTAAATGGACAGCCTCAAGAACTGGATCTCTCTTCCTTGCCTTCGCTTCCGGGTCCCAAGAAGAATCACACAGGTTTAACTATTGGTGTTTCGGTTGCTTCAGTTTTTCTTGCAATTATTCTTGTCTCTGTTGCTGCTGCTTATGTGGTTAGAAGAATCAAGAATGCTGAAACAATTGAAGATTGGGAGCTGCACGTTGGGCCGCACCGGTATTCTTATCAAGAACTCAAGCAAGCAACTAATGGTTTTAGCGAGAAAGAGCTACTGGGGCGGGGTGGCTTCGGACAGGTTTATAGGGGTACATTGCCGGACTCGAAGATTCAGGTTGCAGTGAAGCGAGTTTCTAATGAATCAAAACAGGGCCTGCGTGAATATGTGTCGGAAATTGCCAGTATTGGTCGGCTTCGCCACAGGAATTTGGTTCAATTGGTGGGTTGGTGTAGGAGAAGAGATGATTTCCTTCTGGTTTATGATTACATGGCTAACGGTAGTTTAGACAGGCACTTGTTTGATGGAGCAAAGAGGGTTTTATGTTGGGAGCAGAGGTTCAAGATTATAAAGGATGTTGCTTCAGGGCTGCTTTATCTACATGAAGGCTATGAGCAAGTGGTTATTCACAGAGATATTAAGGCCAGCAATGTTTTGCTTGACGAAGAGCTAACTGGTAGGCTTGGAGATTTTGGTCTTGCAAGATTATACGAACATGGGTCGAACCCAAATACCACCAGGGTGGTGGGTACTTTGGGTTATCTAGCACCAGAGGTGCCAAGAACAGGGAAGGCCACGGCCAGCTCTGATGTGTATGCATTTGGTGCGCTTCTGCTTGAAGTTGTATGTGGTCGCAGGCCAATTGAACCCAGGGCGCCGCCTGAAGAACTGGTGTTGGTGGATTGGGTGGGGGAGAAATATAGGCAAGGGAGAGTGCTTGATGTGGTGGATCCCTCGCTGGGGGGAGAGTACAATGAAAGTGAGGTGGTGGTGGTGCTTAAGTTGGGACTTATGTGTTCCAATACTGCGCCAATCGCACGGCCTAGAATGAGGCAAGTGATGAGGTATTTGGCTGAGGAGATTGAGGTGCCTGAAAATTTGAGGAGCCCCGGTGTTTCTTTTGAGGAAGGGAAGGGGTTTAAGGAGGGGTTCAGTGATTTTGTCAATTCCTTCGCTTCTTCCTCGTTTGATAAAATGAGTCCTTCATTTTCTGGCAATGGAGACAGTGGTGGTATGTATAGTTTTGCTTCACTTTCCACCTCCCCTCTTCCGCTCCTCGATAGCAGAGGATTGGAGACAAGATAGTGTTGAGTGAGAAATTGATTCGGATACATTGCTTTCTAACACTTCCACGCTTATGTTTCTGGTGAAAAGAGATGTCTATAGCAAATCTAGTACTAGTACATACAATGATGATTAATTGACTTCATCATTTTTGTTGCTCTCCGACACAAAGCATATAGTTTCCCAAGTTTCATTACCAACGCAATGTGGCCAAGCATTAGTCTCCCTTTGTCCATTTTCCATTCGGTTCATTCACAAAGCTTCTTTCTGCTCTGATCTTTGTATGGAGGAAAAGAAATTGGGATGCTGCCTCGGGAATTATCCAGTCCAGTTTAGTGAAACGGCATTTTAGTTATGTACAAGACCGTGGGATTGAGTGTATTTTCATTCGCTTAATGGCATATTTCACCCCCTAATTTAGCACTCATTTTGAAAATGGCCCCTAGTTTTATTTTCCACGAATTTGCACCTTAATTTGGCATTGATTGGGCTATTTTGGCCCTTGGTTATAATACTGAGGTGTAGCCGTGTAGGTATTCAGCCTAATAAATAGTGACATGCCCCAAATTTTCATTTGATAAAAATTTTTTAAAACATTTTAAATGAATTTCAACACTTCCTAAAACCTATGTTCTCTCTGTAAACTATGAAGTTAAAACGTCCACCATTGTCAACCCATCGCCGTCACCACCAGACCTCCATCCCCACATCCATCATCATCCCTAGCATCTCTAGATTTATAGCCTCCCACCTCCCTACACTAACGCTAAAACGAGTTTGTTTACTGGAAAAGTCTACTATGTCTTGGTGCTATTCACTCTCGCACAGAAAATAATCTCTTGAAAATCAAGAAAAACTAATTAATCTCTGCTCTTTTCTTGTAAGGCATGAGCCATGGACCATCTGATTGTTGAATTGTTCCCTTAGATTAGCGATGCCACATTCACTGATTAATTAGATTAGCGATGCCACATTCACTTGATTAATCCTATATGATGGCTCTTTAAAAAATAATATAGCAATGGC
Organism: Turnera subulata; assembly: GCA_028386065.3. NCBI lineage: Eukaryota > Viridiplantae > Streptophyta > Magnoliopsida > Malpighiales > Passifloraceae > Turnera > Turnera subulata. The sequence goes on from JAKUCV010004467.1 coordinate 323,956, forward strand.
ATTTCTTAATTAGAATGTGTTTCTCATTTTTTTGAAATCAAGAAAGATGACAATATAATACTGATCAGAAAAAGATGAGATTACAACGCTCGGGATGATTGTGAACTCACTAAAATATTGGTTTTCTTAAATAGGTTGCATATCTATTTTTCATTTGATGGGTTTCATTGTTATAAATAACAGAGAGGTCCTCTGCCCCAAGTTGCACTAGCTTGTCTTCATGCACCAGTTTTTGTTCGTCCTTTTTCTTTTCTCTTTGGTTTTAAATTTGTTTCTTTGATTCATTACATTAACAGTGGGATTTGTAATACTTCTTCTGTTTCGATCAAAGAATACTTAACTGTGGGATTTGTTCCCCATAATAAAATTTTCAAGAGAACAAGGCACAACGGAATTGTAGAAAGTTGAAAAGGTCTTTTTTTTGTTTTAGTTTCTTTTCACAGATAAGAATCTACCACCTGACACTTTTTCTTTTTAGCTGAATATCCACACATCAGCATCGAACCCGTTAAATGTGTACTACTACTAGGCCAAAAGAAAAAAGTCAATTATTGCCAAACTGGGGTGCAAATTGATAGAAAACAAAACTAGGGGACCATTTTCTAAATGATTTCCAAAGTGGGGGTGAGATATGCCATTAAGCCTATTCCAAAAAGGACACTGTCTTCAAGGTGGCATTTCTTTTTCCTGGGCTTTTAATGTGGAATTTTTTTGGGAACATTCTGCATCGACATTCTGCAACATTCCGCATAATTCCCACCTTCTAACATCACGTTGGTGTTACAGATTATAAATTTATAGATCAGTTTTCCTTACGGTTTGGAAAATGGAGAGAGTATGGGTAGGGGGGGTGGGGGGTGGAAATAGATTGGAAGGAAAAGGATGAAATGGTTGGTGAAGAAAAATTTTACCTTAATTTATTTGAATAATATTTATGAAATTTAAAGTTATCATTTAAATTTAAATTTAGTTTTAAAATTTCTTTCTCCATACTCACCAAAATTTGGAAGGAGACATCTTAGAAGGGAAGTAGAATGTTTATTAAAATATTCTCCATCCCCTCCATTAAATTTTTAACATTCTCCTGTTTTCACATTCCTTCCCCTCTATTCTCTTTTTATGGAAACTTAAGTAACAAGATCAACATCCACTTGTATGGAATTGATGAGTGAAACTTGGTTCTTATTCGGTATCCGGAGCTTTGCCTCGACTAATTTGAATTCGACTAGCTTCACACAACTAGATATGGTGGGTGAGTCTCCCCATAAGAATTGGGTGAAATCTTTTTTTAATCTAGGAATAGGATGCACATTATCAAACAAAAAGCAACGAAGTTAATAGGAGTCTGAAGCCTTTTACTGTATACCCACATTATGCTAATGGTATAATAATAAGAACCACGGGAAACTCACACAATACAAGATCTTTGGCATGTTTTGGACTTGGTTCCATCCTAGATTAAAAAAGAAAAAAAAAACATGTTTTAGTTGGTTAAGTTGGAAAGTTTGTCTATAGTGTATATATTATGCTAATGGTATAAGAATGAGAAGGCAAATTAACCCAAGACAAGACTTGTGCTTTGTGTGGTTGTTTTGGACTTAGTTCCATCCAAGAGTTAAATTAAAATAGTTCTTCCTTCCACTAATAGCCGCCTCATAGCTGCAAAAGAAAAATCCGAGGAAGTTGTGTTATACTAACAACATTACTAAACTATAAATGATCAGAAACATATTGGATAGTAAAATTCAACAACTTATACCAATGAACTGGTTTCAGGAATCCAGGCAGGCGTGTGAAAATTCCTCAAGAGCACCTTCTAATGTGAAATCTGTCAAAGACAAAAAAAAAATAAATCATTAAATAAATTATGAAAATCATTTACCGCAACATCAAACCGTCCGTAAGATATTTGCAATCAGAGTGATTTGAACTGGTCATGAATATGATAAATCCCACCGACAATGATGGGCTTTAAATTGATGGGTTTTTTTCCCGATTGTATACCTCTAAATTTTCATATCTCTTTTATATATTTCGAGTTTTAACTTTTGTCGCATTTATATGCACTGCATAGCCTGGGCCTGACAAGGTAATAATATGTCTGAATCCACTTCACATGTGATAAATGCGATTGGTGCCCTATCATTATCTCTTCAGATGCAATGCTGTCTAAATGGGAGCCGGCTTGACTCTTCTTTTTCATATCTTGTTTATAATGGCACAAGAACATTTGTGTTCGATTGTGAACACCATTACTCTGAACTAAGTAGGTTGTTGAAGATAGCTGGTAGTGCTCTCTTGCATTATTTAGATTGGTGTTGTAATAGTTATTATTTCTCTTAATATAAGGCTATTACTTTCCACGGCAAAAAAAAAAAAAATGCGATTGGTCCAATGTGGACAATTTTTTTGGAACCCATAAATTAAGGTATACAACAAATAAAAAGGGATTACATATTTTCCACCTGACACTAATCGTATTGTGCTACTTTCAGTCCCCTAAATTTTTATTTTCTCCATATAAGTCCTATAACAATTTATATTTTGACCCACTTAAATTCTATTTTCTCACATAAACTTTTATTATTATGGAAAAAAATTATATCTACCCCTCTAAAAATTTTGTCTAACTTCGACACTGACAGGCTGCCCAAGGACAAAAGTTAAAACTTAGCGGATAAGAAAATTTTGAGATATATAATCGAAGCAAATGGAAACTCGAGGTCCATGAGAAGGTATTGACCCATTTATAATTTGTTTTTTTGTCACAAAAAATTCCTACACTAGCCTAATCTAACCTAAATACTAACTCAACACCGGTCGGGATCGAACCCTCGACCTAAACCCCACACAAGGTGGGAAGTGCCACTCGAGCTGACGCTCACAGGCAACTCATTTATAAATTGATAGTGGAATTAGATACAAGTTGTGGTTATAAAGGCATGGGAAAACTCAGAAACAAACAAGTGTTTTTTTTTTTGAAAACTGAATATCATACTTTCATTCATGAAAGGAGGGTGATTCCCTCTGAATGATATTACAAAAATCCCTTGGCTCAGTATAGCTAGGGATTAAACAGCTATGTGTGGCAGCAAATTTTGCAAGACAATCGGCTGCTGCGTTTGCAGATCGATACACATGCTTTACAGAATAGTTAGGAAAGGAAAGCAAAAGAAATCTGATATCCGAAAGTAGCGATTCAAGTTCCCACAGGGTTGGTTTGTGAGGTGATTCTCCAAGTTCCTTGGCAATGGTGAGGGAGTCAGTTTCCACCTCAATGTTGGTGCATCCTAGCCGGAGTGCTCGCTCAATGCCAACCCTTATGCTCCACGCCTCCGCAGCAAGAACAAAGCTGCAACGCTTTCTGATGGAGAAAGAGTCCACGACCCTTCCTTGTTCATCGCGGATTACCACTCCTATACCTGCTGGTGACTTGGGATCTTTCATAGCAGCATCGCAATTGACTTTGAACCAGCCGTTTTGCGGTGTGCACCATGTATCTCTTCGAGCATTTGAGCTTTCCGAAGTTGGAGTTCGTCGCTGCTCCTACAGTTGTACTGACAATCTCCGCGCTCTTGTGGCTACTTTTTCTGGGTGCACAGCATCCCTTCCAAAGGTAGCAGTGTTTCGTTCCTTCCAAATCTCCCAGCACATGTTACCCGCAAGTTCAAGTAGGTGGGGCTCTGCTTTCTTCCAAGCAAGTGTTAGATCTGTCCACCAATGAGCAAAGGAAAACTGACCTGATTGTATTGATCTCAAACCAAATGGACTCGCGAGCCATGCTGCCCTTGCGTGGTCGCAATTGAAAAGAAGGTGTTCCACCGTTTCGGCTTCCTGCCTACATATTGGGCATAAGTCCTCTTGACTAACCTTTCTCCTCGCTAAGTTCTCCATGGTTGGCAGCGAGTTATTAAGCACTCGCCACAAAAAGTGGTGAACCTTGGGAACCAATTGAAGGCTCCAAAATAACTTCCAATTTAGACAGGGTTGTGATGTGGAGGCTTTTTGCAGGTTTGCAATCCTCAACTTCTCGCTGCTAAGCACGCCATACCCCCCCTTTACCGTGTATTCGCCCCTCACTTTCCAGTGCCACACAAGTCTGTCTCGGGCATCGGATATAGAAATCGGAATTTTAAGGATATTGTTCACCTCTGCTGATGAGAATAAAGTTCTGAGGAGGTTCTCATCCCAAACTCTTGTTCCTGGAAGCAAAAGATCTGAAACCAATTCTAGAGTACACCCATCGGGTTTAGGAGAAGTGACCCGGAAGTTGGGGTTACACGGGATCCACGCATCCCCCCAAATCTTCACGCTGTCTCCTTTCATGACCTGCCATCTGATGCCCGCTGATAACAACCCTTTACATTCAAATAAACTTCTCCAAGCCCATGATGGCCTTCCACCTAAAACACTGCTGCCGTAGTCTGTTAGAGGAAAATAGACTCCTTTGATGACCCTGGCCCATAGGGTATCCGGGTTAGTCACAAGTCGCCAGACTTGTTTAGTGAGCATGGCCTTGTTGAACAATTTCAGGTCTTTGAAACCCATTTCGCCGAGGCCCTTTGGAAGTGCAAGCCGCTCCCAATTTACCCAATGGGTGGCCCCATCTTCGCGATTATAACCCCACCAGAACTTGCGCACTTTTTTGTTGAATTCCTGCAAAAAATTTTCTGGCAGCATAAAGCAAGAGAGTGCATAGTTAGGGATAGCAGTTAAAGCTGATTTGATTAGAGTCTCCCTCCCTGCTTGCGTCAAAAAAAGCTGCTTCCAGGCAGTTGTTTTCTGGTCCACTCTTTTCAAGAGGTATTTCATCGCCTCCATCTTTGGCCTCCCCCACTCTGTTGGGAGTCCCAAGTAAACATCCTGTTTGTCAGCCACCCTTATCTCTAAACGATTTGCCACAGCTTCTTGGATGGCCCTTGGCGTGTTTTTCCCAAAGACCACACTTGATTTGTCAAAGTTTATCCTTTGCCCAGATACCCTACAGTACTCATTTAGGATAGGCATCAATTGATCTGCCTCATTCATATCAGCTTTCCCGAATAGAAGTAGGTCATCTGCAAAAATTATATGGCATAACACCGGGCAAGCGGGCTTGATCGCGTATCCCCCTATCCTTTGGTTTCTCCTGGCCGTGGTGAACAAGGAGGATAAGACTTCAGCCACTAGGATAAAGAGATATGGTGACATGGGGTCTCCTTGGCGGAGCCCTCTAGATGGCTTGAAATCTTTTGTATGCTCACCATTCACCACAACACTATATTCCACCGACGTCACACATTGCATCACCCAAAAAATCCATCTCTCATGAAAACCCCATTTGGATAAGATAAACTCCAAGAAGGTCCATTCTATTCGATCATAAGCCTTATTCATGTCAATTTTGACGGCCATATGGAAAGTGTTCTTTGCCCTTGCTAACCTCAAACCATGGTAGGCCTCATGGGCAATTAGGATATTGACTTGAATTACACGATTGGCCACAAAAGCGGCTTGTTCTTCGGAGATGAGGGCTGACATGAAAGGCTTGAGCCGGTTCACCATGATCTTGGAAATCACCTTGTACATGAAGTTGCAAAGGCTGATGGGGCGATATTGTTTGATTGATGTTGGGTGTGGTGTCTTGGGAATAAGGGCTATGGCAGTTTCATTAAACTTTCGCAAGAGGAAGCCATTGTTGAAAAAACTCTGCACTGCTGCGATCACATCATCCCCTATTGTCTCCCAATTCTGTTGGTAAAAAATCCCTGAGAAGCCGTCAGGCCCGGGAGCTTTAAGTCCATCAAGTTGGAACACTGCCTTCTTGACTTCAGAGGCTGTAACCACTCTTAACAGCTTTTCATTCATATGCTGCGAAACCCGGCACGCCACAGCCTCGTCCACAAGAGGTGAAGAAAAAGAGAGTTGCTGGCCTTTAAATAGCTCTTGGTAGAAAGACCTGATGTGGCATTTTATCTCGCCATCAGCATTAATCCACCTTCCCTGCTCGTCTTGCAGTGTCATAATTTGATTCAGTTGTCTTCTGTAAATGGTTGATAAGTGGAAAAATTTTGTATTTCTGTCCCCTGCTTTCAACCCTTGATACGCGAGCGTTGCATCCAGAATAGTTCAGATTTTCGCCATAACAATTCAAGTTTCTGTAGCAGTTCATCCTCCTCTTTTTTTACCTCAGCTGTATAATCCAATGCTAGTCGTAACAGGAGGAGAAGCATCACTACCACAAGATTAAGTCAATGTTAAAAAGGCGACAAGAGATGGTGGACCAAGATCCGTTGTGCCTAGTGGTCAAAATTTCTGGCTCAGTGGATTATTCTAGATTTTAGACTCCGGATTTCTGCTATTTAGGGTATTTTTTCATAGATTGCTAGTTTAGAGTGTTGAATGTTGATAATGCAAGTAAATAAACCTAGGAAAAAAAGAAAGGATAAAAGAACAAATCAAAGGACCCCAGTCCTTCTCATATCATAGGTGGGTAACCTTTTACCAGTAGCATAAGCAAATGCAAGAACCCAAAACAGAAATAAAAAATGTAAGCATAATTTTGTAGAATGCATATATAGGGTTGAAAGTGAAAATTGGTAATTTGGAGAATACATAACTTTTAAAAGTTGAATTTTGAGTAAAGCAGCAGGCTCGTTGAAATTAGGTTATAGCAACCTACCTAGCTATAGTATATGCCTTATAGTCAGCCAATACTTCACTTTTGCATGTAACATTTGGTTTTTCTATTTTTCTACCTCTTTTATAAAATAAAATTTCAAAGAGCTGAAAATTGGAGAACCTAAGATGGATCATATCTCTAGGGCTATTTTGACTAATAAGGACAAAACCAATTTTTGAGATTTCAACTATCTATTTAAGTTTTTGGTTGAGATCATCATTTGATATAATGGCAGAGGCATTATGACCAATCCATGATGGCTTGTTTCCCCACCCCTCCCTCTTTGTTCAATTAAAAAAACACAAAGAATCAATGAGTCTATACAAGTTTCAAACCCAAAAGACTTTCATTTCAGGATGAAATTAGAGTAATAAAGCCAAAACCAAGGCTTGACCATAATATATAAGTTTTTTTGGATATCTCTTTTTTTTTATCATGCTTTTTTGGGTATCTCTATGCATAATCAGTAACTCCCGAGTACTTTGTATGTTCTGCTATAATCCTTCTATACTAGGCATTTCATTCTTTATTTTAGGACTCTCACTTTGTAACAGCCCGGGTAAAATTTTTGATTTTTACCGGAACTGTAAAAGTCTTTTTACCGTGATTCACTGTTGAATTAATCTTGGGTAATTAATTCACGGTAAATCGGGAGACGTTTTTCGAAACCGAGAGTTTTCCCGCGCTCGTGATTTTTCCGCGAATTTTTCGGGCCTAAGTTGGTATTTTTCGGGTTTCAGAATTTCTCGGAAAAATCACACCGGAAAATAACTAAGGAGGTATCTGTTATTTTCTGGTCCGGACCGGACTCGCCCGTAATGCAGACGAATTGTATTATTGGTTCACATGTGTATAGTAAAAAGAAAAAAAAAACCAGCTTAAAGCCGGTGAAGGAAGCAAGAGAGGAAGGTAGAAGAGAAGAGGAAAGAAAAAAAGAAAGAAAAAAAAAAGAGAGAGGGAGAGGAAAAATGATGAAAAAAAAAAGAAGCTGAAGAAGAAAAAAAAAAAAAGAAGAACCGGTGAAGCAGGAAGGGAAAAGAGAGAGTGAAGGAAGAAACCAGGCCAAACGTCGTCGTTTTGGCATCATCTTCATCTTCATCCTCGCGCGAGCCGGCCACCACCCGAGTCACCCATAGCGAGCCTGCCCCGTCGCCGCCAGCAAACCTTCTCTTCTTCCCCGTCGAGTTCACCGCAGTAGCTGTCGGTAGGAGCCGTCACTGCCGCGCCTCCACCATGGCGAAGGGCCGACCGGGTGAGCTTCCCGTCCACGGCGCGAGCCCGCTTCCGACCACTGCACCAGCAGCAACACGACCGGCCTCCTCGCATCGCAGAGCCGTGCACCCCACCTCTTGCCCGTCTTCTCCTCGTGAGCCATCGCCTGCAACTGCAAGGTATGCCGGGTTGAAGACGCTGCCCGTTTCAGCAGCCGGGTCATGGTTCGGGCCGGATTGACCCGACGGGTCATTGGCCTGGCCCAAAAACCTGGCACTGTTCACGGCCTAACACTGTTCATATGGGCCTGGAACTGTTCATGGGCCCAGCCTGTGTAAAAAAGAGAGGAAAATAATAAACCAAAATAATAATTCTAGAAAAAAAGAGAGTTGTTTTAAATATATATATATGTTTTATGATTATATTTTTCTAGAAATAAAATAAAGACTTATTATTTTAAGAAAATATGGTGTTTGGGAAAAAAAATTAGATAATATATATATACTTTGGCTCTTGGAAAACTATATACGTTGCGGTAATAATCTTTTTATGAAAATACCTTGGATTAATATTTTGGAAACTATATATATGTTATAATTTCTAGAAAACTATGGTAATTAATATCTTGGAAGAGTATAATTATTTAATATAATATTTTGAAGAGAGTTTTAATTAAAGTATGGTACCAAAATTATATTCGGAAATACGTACGGTAAATATTTTCGGTAAAAGGAAATAAATCAAAGATGAGTAATCGGGATGGGAATATTTCGTAAAATTGGCATCATGACATACTCTTATGTGCATTTATGTGTATATGTTGTTTTGTTGTATAGGTTTTTGGATATCGGGCAGTTTCCCGAGGAGCCGGCGTCGGACCGGTCATAGTTTCCGAAGTTGAGTAATCGGCCAAGGTGAGGATGGATAACCCTTGATATGTGCCCGTAATGCTGTATGTGTAACTTGGTGCTTGATTGACCCACTGAAATGATTGTTGACCGTTACTTGATTGTTGTGGAAATGTTGTTGCTGTTCTTGGTTCGTTGTGTTATTGATTTGTGGAATCTGTGCTGAGAATAATGTTGATCCGTCAATTGTGTTTAATTAGTGATACGAGATTTTAGATTGGACGAGTCTGTGAAATAATTTGGAATAATGAAAAAGAGATAATTGATGGAAGAATAAAGGAATTGGACTGTGCTAATAGGTCGTGTGGATAATATGATAAACTGTTGATTGTGAATAACTGGCGCTATATGTATTGTTGATGGATGTTTGGTAATATGGAATTATGTTGGTTATTGGCTGCTATGGTTACGGTTGTTGCTGTTGCTATGATATTGAGTTGCTTGATTGAACCGTTGTTTGGCTGTTATTGGTTTATTGGATATTGTGTTGTGATTGATGTCGGACTGCGAGTAAATGATGTTATGAAACTGTTGAAGGATTTGTCTGTTGTGTAACTTGAGCTGATAGGAATTAGATAATTGTTTAGCTGTTATGGATATTGTGATTGTTGGCAGTAGACAGTGTTGTGTTGAATAATTGGAATAAACTATTGACTGTGGATAATTGAGAAATGGAAAGTGGAAATTGGAATTGGAATTGATATGAGATGATGAAATATGTGGGAAGTAGTGGTACGACCCGATGGTTTGAAAATTAATTCTGGGATGCTATGGTCGGTTACTTGGTTTGGTTACTTGATTTGGTTGGCATGTTGTTGCCTGTGGTTAGGGTATACCAAATACCCAGTGGTTCGGATATACCGAATATCCGTTTGGCTTGTTGCCTGTGGTTAGGGTATACCAAATACCCAGTGGTTCGGATATACCGAATATCCAGTTTTGGGATGTTGATCCCGGTATAGTATTTTGGGTTGTTGAACCCGGTGTGATTTGGTAATTTGGGACATGGTCCCGGTATGGTAAGATTTGGTTTGGTTCTTTGACCTGGCATCCGGAATTAATTGATAACCTGGTACGACCCTAGCTTGTCCAGTGACGGGGCCGGAAGATAAAGTTGGAAATAAAAATTAATGAGTATTCATTTGGTCTTGGCTTTGATATGATTTAGTAGGATTCCTCTATCGTGTTGTTTGTGTTGGTTTCCCCTGTTATGTTGTTCGTGTTGGTTTCCTCTGATGTGTTGTTTGAGTTGGATTCCTCTGTCGTGAAGTATGTGTTAGTTGTTATGGCAGTATCCTTGTGATGTGATTGTAGTGCTTATTGTTGTGTTTATTTCGAAAGTATTATGGTTGATTATATATCACTGTTTATCTTTCGTCGGTGAGCGTTTCGGACTCACCCCTCGCCTGCGGGGTTTCATCCCGTAGGATGAGTTGTTCGTAGTGCAGGAACGTACCGGGCAAGCTGATGCGTACCCTCGGACAGGACTCGGATCTATTAGTCGCATTGGGTTTTGCATATGATGTCATGTGAGTCATAAGTCTTCCGCTGTGCATAACGTTAGGACTTCTGTTGTGTACTTGTGGTATTTGGGCCTTTGGGCCGGATGGTTGGTTATTGTTGATGTCCCCGGGGTTCGGGTGATGAGTACCATGTTGGGCCGAAGGGCCGGTTTTCTGTTTTTGATATTGAGCCGTTGGCCAGTTTATTGTTTTATACGCAGTCCGTCGGGCTTTGTTGGGTTGGGTTGTCACAGTTCCGACACGTGTTTACTGTGTACGGTAAATACGGGTCGGGGCGCCTCATACTTAGTCGCTACCTAAGTTTTTATTTTAAGTAAAAAAAAAAAGGGAAACCATTGCTCCTTAAAATCTAAAAGGAACATATCTTGCAAAACAAAAAAATCATATTCATGGCTCGTCATAGGTAGGAAAGAGTGAGGCACTTTGCCCTTGGACAAATTAACACTTTATAGAAAATAAATTTTTGTTTCAGGCATGCATGTAAGTGTGAAACAAATAATCTAACAAGCAACTATAAAACACGTGCATAGATAACAAATAAAAACATAAAAATAAATAAACGAGTAGAAGAAGAAAATGGATGATAAAATTATTAAACTTACATCTTGTGAAGCGCCCCGACCCGTATTTACCGTAACACAGTAAACACGTGCCGAAACTATTCTTATTGATAGGGAATACAGTACAACAACCCGTATGTACAATTGGAAAACAAATACAACAACTGTCACCCAACACGGGGACCATTATTCAGCAGCTCACAGCTCACAATATAAAACAGCAGCAGAGAAAAGAGCAAGCAACAGAGGCAGAGTGACAAACAGCCTCAAAGTCATATGAACAAGCAACCACAGCAGCAGAAATATAATACAGCATCATATGCAACAGAACAGCAGCGGAAGACTTTATGCATATGCAGTGGAGGTATGGATCCAGAGTTAGGTGGATAAGAAAGCAGCAGCCATCGAACATCGTACCTGAACTACGAAACAACTTAACCTACGGGATGAAACCCCGCAGGCGAGGGGTGAGTCCGAAGTGCTCACCGACGAAGGATAAACAGTGATATGCAGGCAACCGTAATACAGTAAAGAAATCACAGGCAGACAATAGTACAAATCAAACAAGACTGAGCCAAGACCAAAAGAGTAATTATTATTATTCCAATTTTATCTTCTGGGCCCCCATCACTGGACAAGCTAGGGTCGTACCAGATTATCAATTAATTCCGGATGCTAGGCCAAAGAGAACCATACCATTCTTACCATACCGGGTTCAACAACCCAAAACCGGATATTTGGTATATCCAAACCACTGGGTATTCGGTATACCCCAACCACAGGCATCATCATGCCAACCGGAACCACTGGGTATTTGGTATACCCCAACCACAGGCATCAACATGCCATCCAAACCAAATAACCAATCCAAGTAGCCGACCATAGCATCCCAAAATTAATTTTCAAACCATCGAGTCGTACCACTACTTTCCACATGACAATTATATCATCATCTCATATCAATTCCAACTTCCAATTTCCAATTTCCATTTCTCAATTATCCACAGTTAATAGTTCAACATCAAACTCAGCATAATATCCATAGAATCAATATCACAGTCCAATAATCACAACAGCAATAATCACAGCAATCGATAACCAACAGTGAATATCTCAGCAGTTCAATCAAACAACAAAGCACACAAAGTATTACAGGCAATATAACAAAGGTTATCCATCCTCACCTTAGCCGATTATCTATTATGGAATTGCCCAATAGATTCCAGGTCCGGTTCCTCAGCAAATTGCTCGTTATCAACTCCTATATCAATCAAATAATATGCACACATAAGGTGATATGCAAATGCCATGCTAATACTGTGTACCGGAAAATAAATACTGACTCGTCTCGGTTACTTCCCCAGGGTTAATATTCCATTATCATCATCATTCATCATTTATTTTCAGGTGTCAAAATACCCTTCTATACTTAGACTTATACCCGGATATTATTCTGGTATTTTATTATCTTAATAATCCTCTTTCCAAAATTATTTTCTCTAAATATTATTTCAAAACCATATTCCAAAATTTATTTTCCCAAGATATAAACCCTATTGTTATTTTTCCTCCATTAAATTCTTTTTCCAGATTTATTCTCTCTTTTCTTTCCTTTTTTTAATTTAATTTCGGACTGGGCCTATGTGTCCAAGCCCAGCCCAAACCCAGGGGAGCCCAGGCCAACAGGACAGACCAGGCGCAGGAGGCCCGGACCGCGAGCCCAAGCCGAGGCCATAGTAGGCCCGTGCGCCCAGCAGGCTCACGCGTGGTCAGTCCAGGCCCGCACTACACAAGACCCGCAAGGAAACGGGTCACTCGACCCAGCTCGTCCTGCACTCGGGTCGACCGCGGCTGCTGCTCACCTCGGTTTGTAGACGATGGCGGCACGACGAAGCACGACGCGGGATGGCGAGGCGAAGGCAACGTGAAGCACCAGCAGCAGGGAGGCGGGACGGCGGCTGTCAGAGTCGGCAGGGGCGGTGCTCGTCAGCGACAGTTGCAGCGAGGAAAAGAGAGGGAGGACGGCGACGTCCACTCCTCGTCCTGCAGCGTCGGCATCTAGAGGAAGGAGAGGAAAAGCGAGTGGCGACGACGACGAGGTGGTCTCGGTGGTGGTCACGGGTGGCTTGGCCACGGCGGCGGTGAAGGGAAAAAAAAAAGAAAAAGAAAAAGAAGGAGGAGGGAGCGTGGTGATGTGGCAGTGAGGGTTGGGTGTTGTGTTATTTTTTTTTCTTCTTTTTTTTGTTCTGGTTTCTTGGGTAAGGTTTGCAAGGGAAGAGTATAACGGTGGTGTATGCAGGGAAAAGATGGAGACGAGGGTGATGATGGTGGTGGTGTACTGATGAGGCAGGTAAAACACAGCTATATAGGCATGCAAATCCACTGGTAAGTCACAGGCATAACAGGTAGAGGCGGCTGAATAATTGAACTTCAATTATGCAGTTACTATGCTGCATGTGAAGTGTGACCCGCCTGGACCAGAAAATATCCAATATACCCACTTATCTTATTTCTGGTCCGTTAACTCGAGGATAAACCCGACTTTTCCGAAGATTCCTGGACCCGGAAAAATCCCAACTTGGTCCGTAAAATCCACAGAAAAATCCCGAACGTGGGGCAAGGCTCGGTTTCGGAATCCAATGCTCGATTTACCATAATTTAACTACCCAAGATTAAAATTTTTTAATGGTAAATTACTGTAAATTAACTTAAATAGTCCAGGTAAAAATGAAATTTTTACGGGGGCTGTTACAGCCTACCCATCTTAAAAGAATTTCGTCCTCGAAATTCACTCCGGAGCTGTGAACAGGTGCAGATACTGGGAACGCATATGCTCCTCGACTTCCCACGTGGACTCGTTCGCAGAGTGCTTGCTCCACTTAACCTTCACCATCGGAATAACTCTATTCCTCAACTGTCTGACCTCTCGGGCTAGAATCTGCTCTGGCAACTCTATATACGTAAGATCCTCTGCGACCTCAACATCTGCTGTAGTAACCACATGGCTCGGATCTCATCTGTACCTCCTCAACATGGAAACATGAAACACGTCGTGAATCCGTGACAACTCCTCGGGTAAAGACACTCTGTACGCCAAGGGTCCAACCCTTTCTACGATCTCATACGGCCCGATGTATCTGGGACTCAGCTTCCCTCTTTTTCCGAATCTGATAACTCCCTTCCAAGGTACAACTCGGAGGAAAATTTTTTCTCCCACCTGGTACTCCTTCTCACGACGATGTTTATCGGCATAGCTCTTCTGTCGGTCCTGTGCTACTCTCATACTCTCTTTAACTGTCTGAATCTTATCAACTGTCTGCTTAACCAAATCTGGACCAACGATCAAACGAAGACCTTCTTCATCCCAACAAACTGGACTTCTGTAACGCCCCAGATTTTATAATTTGATTTACGGAATTTCTGGAATTTTTATTCCAATGTTACCCTCGATGGATTTCGGAGTTTCTGGTTATGGAAAATAATTATTTTTCTTTGGAAATGTGAATTTCCAGTTGGGTTTTCTCAGGCTTCGGGTTTCAATGATATCGGAACGTGTTTCGGGGTGAAACACGGGTCTTGTTAAGTCTTCGATCGAAACTACGTCGTTTTGAAGGAAAAAAAAACTTATAGAAGGGTCAACCTGACGTTGACCGAGCCAGGCCAAACGACAGGTCGTTCGGCCGGCTAGGTCAAGCCAGACACCCACCTTTCCTTCTTTCCTTCTTCTTCTTTTTTCTTTTTCTTTTCTCCTCCACTTTTCTTTTTCTTTCTGCCCGTTGCTCCCCCACTCAGTCGCTATTGCCCAACGGCTTTGTCTCCACGATCTCCCCTCAATCACACCCTCTCTTTTCTTCTTTTTCCCCTCACCCGAGCGCCGCTTCTCTCTTTTTTTCTTGTTTCCCTGTTTCTTTCTTTCATTCTTTTCTCCATAAACACCCTCAAACAGCCTTCGTCACCATCTTCTCTTCTTCCTTAATTACATACCGTCGCCTTCCCACTCTTCCTTTCTCTCCCCCCTTCGAGCCGCGCCCCTCTTCCGCCATCTCTGCAGGCCTCAATCGGTGGAGGTCATACGACGAAGAACTCGAGGGCGCACTCGAGTCTGCTGTCACTGCCAATCACCATGGTGCGTGTCGCTGGTGCTAGGCGAGCCGATGAGTTTCGGTGGTGAGGACGGGTTGGTCGTGTTAGTTTTCATCGGTCTGTGTGCCTCTGTCAAGGCTCGGGGTTGAATCGAGCGGTCTCGCCGCCACCTATTCCGTGTCGCCGGATTTGGAGCTGTGGGTGCTGGTCGTGTTGAGCAGGGTTGCTGTTGGCTCGACCGGCTTGAAGGCTGCTGCTATGGACAGTTTGGACGGTGTGTGTGCGTTTTCGGATAACTACCATTCACGGCCTTGAACTCGGCAGTGGACAAAACCGGCGTGAACAATACTCTCCGTTGAGCAATTTCTTCCCTTCTTCAATTCGTTTAGATGTTCTGTGATTGAATTAGTTGATGGATGATTGTTGTCTTGAGTTGGGGATTGAATGTGGGTTGTGGTTTTTCGGCATTGGCAGTTTGTTGAGGTTTCCGGCATCTCGGGTTACTGTTCCGACGAGGGTGACCGGAATCCGGCGAGCACGTACTGTTCCGGCGAGGGCTCGGGAATCTTCCGACGAAGGCTCGGGTTCTGCCCAGCGGACTATATTTCTCGTTTTTACGAGTGTTAGACGGTATTATTCTTGTTTTGTCTCGGTTATACCATGTATTTAAATTTTGGAATTTATTTACCGAAATACATTTATATTTATATATTTAGTGAATTGCGGTTTACCGAGAGCGGAGAGTTAGAGTGTGTGGCCGGGAGAACTTACCGACACGTAGAGAATTTAGGCCGATTAACCTTGGGCTCGGGATGGCTTTAGGACGGTTTTTAGGAAAACCGAGCCCAGGCCCAATAATCTCAATTTGAAGCTTAGAATGTTTTAAATGGACTTAAAGTTATGGACTTAGGACCTAATCACGGATAATTAAATTCACGAACATTAAGAACGGGCTCGAAGCCCAATTTCATAATTAGTAAATATGGACTTAAGGAAGTGGGCCTCAGCCCGGAATTTGTGATTAAGGATTTAGTGGGCTTTAGGCCCGAGAATTGTTAATGGACTTAAACAGATGAACCTTAGATCTCTAATCGTTGGAGTTAAGGAAGTGAAAATACCCTTTTGGGCTTAGACCTGGAAATCTTATAATCAGATAGTTAAGGTCGGGAGTTACTCGATTGGAGCATACCTTAGCATGCATATACGTTTTTACTTCAAACATTGGTTTAGTGATTACATTGTGTACCGGTAATCAGGCATGGGAGATACCTCGAGAGCTATAGACTCGGATCGGGAAGAAGTCATAATCTGCATTTTGAGGTGACATTACAAGTCTTTTTATATATGTTTTGTGAATGCATGTTGGTGTGGTTTGTTTGTTTACTTGCCTTGTTTGCTACATGCGATGATTGGAATTGTATACCTGATTGTTCTCACATGCCTAATTTCTATATGAAAAACTGCTTTGGTGATAGTGTGTGGTTATGGGCCGCAGGCCCGGATGAAACAGGGACACATACAATTCACACATCCCTGAAAGACATAATGTATCTCAACGGAAATGTAAAAACGTAATTAAGAATAAAATACTAAATTCTACTGTGTATCGGTTGGTAGCCCCGAGGGAGGGTTGGGTACCCTTGGGTCACTTTATGTTGTTTAGCATGGTATCCCAGGGGATGTAGGTGCACCCCTGGAAGACTTGCACCGGTTAGGTGTGTCTGAGTGCGCCCTCAGGTAGCTAGCGGCCACTCGAGATTTATCAGTGGTTTTTGGCCTCAGAATCTACCCCTTCTAAGGTTCGACATTTGGGTTTCACACCCTGATCTGATCAGATGCGCTACCGACTCTTGACTCACAGTAGAGGGCCCATAATGATAATAATAATTATAACAATTAAAATATCGCACTGAAACTAAATAATAGGAACAATAATACAGTAAGATGTTTATGTGTTGGTGTGTGATTCTGATTTGCTTGTATGATGTACTTGTGCTTGTGAACTACTCACCCTACGAGCATGACTTCACTTTCATGTATACTTAGACTTTTAATGTTCACTGAGTAGGCGACTCACATAATCGCCACCGTTGTTTTTCAGACTTTAGTTAGCGTGCTGTCTCACTTATACTATCGACTCGGAGTTCAGACGCAGACACTTCATCAGGTAGTTGTGCATCTTCTCTTGGTTGGATCCATAGGGCCATATGCATGTTATTTTCTACTTTGATTTTTATTATTACTTTCATCTTCCGCTGCATGAGAAATAATTCGAGATGTCATAAATGTTTTATCTCCATATCGGCGGTTTGCCGGAGTTTGAATTTTGTGATATTATTTCGGTGTGATGCCGGGGTGGCTTACGACTTGATAAGCCGGTTAATTTCATTCACTTTTATGACATCCCGTTGTTAGTACATTTTACATGGAAAATGTTGTATGCTGAGGCATCGGTATTCGTATCCCGGGTTTCAAGAGTATTTTGGTAACTCTTTTTCATTTAAATATTTTATTTTATCAAATTGGGGTACGGGCTTCCACAGTTGGTAGCGGAGCGGGCTTCAGATCTTTGGGTTCTCAAAGTGATTTTTCCCTGTGCATAAGCCTGTTCCAGATTTATAATTTCTAAAAAACATTTTTCGTCTTGTTTGCATTCATATAGGCGTTATTATGGATCCACCGCAAGACATGTATAATGCTGAAGGACAGGATGAATTGATGCCATAAATAAACGAAAATACAAATATTATTAATATTGCAAATACTGATATTACAAAGGGGGACACATTACATTGATTTTGATATTTTATATTTCATAAAAAGGGAAATATTACAACGATTTTGATATTTTATTAAAATAGAAAATACATTTAATGGTTCGGAACGACGTTGACACGGAAGCTGTTTGGATCGCTGTTGATGTTGACCGTGACTCTGTCGCTCCAAGTGAACCACATGCCGCCTCTGTCGCGCTGGCCAGGAATCTCGAACCGGTTTGCTGTAGGGAACCGGAGTGGGATCAGACCGTGATTGTCCCGTGGTTGCCACTGTGTCTCCGTTAGAAGAACCATATTCGGTTTGTACTGGTTCTTCAAGTCCCTCAGCGTATGTGAGAACTCTTGAGCGCGCCTTGCAACTCCTCTGCAGTTCCACACCAGCAGCCGTGCCTTTGGCCAAGTTGGAGGTAAGCGCGTCATTCTGGGCATGCTCTGGGCCGTCATCGAGAGCTGGTAGTAGGCACCTTGCTCCACAGTTTGGCAAGTAGACTCCAGGTTGAACTCCTGCAGCCTTTTCGAGATGAAGAACATCACGGAGTTTGCCGATCCGTTGTAGGATGTCCTCAGCGTTTCGTGATCCTCCAAGAAGAACACCTCTTCCATTGGAGTGACGAAGAACCGCAACGAGTAGAGCTCGTCGGCGAGGACTAGACGCGGCATTCTTCCGAGCTCGTTCGGTAGTTCCTCTGGGCGTTCGTTGACCATGCTGTAGGCCAGTCGGTTCCTTCTGCCAAGGTTGGCACCTTCGACGAAGAAAACTGATGATGGGGCAGGCATTGTGTTGGGCGTGTAGGTGTTTCGTTTTTCTAGAGTTTTGCGGTTTCTTTGTTTGGGCGTGTGGTTGCCTTAAAAAGCTTTTGATGACTTACTCCTCACCCTACCGTCTTTTATAACCTTAGGAGGAGCGTGTTTATTGCTTTCGAAGTTCAAGTTTTTGCTTTGAAATTTTACCGTTGCCTCATTTATTGCTTCGACACGCTATGTGTTTGTTTTTCGGGCAACAAATGCCAGAGTTTGTCAGTCCTTTTCTACCTTACAATTTTCAATTTCCTGGGCTACTTCATTTTAGTCTCCTTAAGACTTGTTCCTACATCCTTTGTCACAAGCACTCGTGACCGTTGTGGCTAGACCGTGGAGACCACACCTCGAGTAGAGTGCATGTGCGACAAGGTTACAACTGTTTGGACAGCGTGGAGAGATACGAGACTTGACCGACAATTTTGGCTCAAGCGGACTTTAGGGACAAGTGGGTAACATTTCTTTCGAGGAAACAGGATGTCCCGTGATCATCGCCTTGCGAGTTAACGGACGTCTTTTCCACGAGGGAAACCAACGTCACCGTTAGCTGTGTACGTTACGTTTCTCGGGATCGAGGATGTTTACGATCGATCTAGAGCCCCGCACGGAGACGTGTTTTGTTTTAACTTCTCAATGTTTTGATGTTACTACCCGAGTGTTGTTTCGTTTATAATTCCTAATGTCTGATTTCATATCTTTATTGCTGGTTTTTAATCGGCTTAATACGAGATTTCGTAATAGAAGAGTTTTGATTTAAGAAGAAAACTTATTTTATTGATTTCATAACATTTTACAACAAAGAAGAAGCACTCTACGGAGTTACATGATTTTTCAGATCTTTTACAAGTTCTTGAATGTTCGCGTTCTGAGAAGAGAGTCCCATACAGGCCAGTTCAATCTGCATCACCACTGAGCTGACCTTCTTCAGTGAGGTGTCCAGCTGCTTTATTGTATGCAGTGGTGTGCTGCCCTCAGCTGTTGCCTTGCCTTTCCTATCTTTTGCATCCTTATTACCAGAAGGTCCTTCCTTGCTTACACGCTTCTTTAGCCGTCTTGGAGGAACCACCATATGCTCCTTCAGGCCGATGATGCTGGTCTTGAACCGCTTCTTAGGAGGTTCCTCATCGGAGCTTGTCGGGAAAGCCCTACTGATGTAACTGTTATCCTCTGAGTCAGAGGTAGTACGGGATCTTAGTGGTGAGTCCATAGTTGTGTGTGAGTTCTCAATTATTAGGTTCGGTTTATATAAGCGGAGGAGGAGTCGCTTAAGGATATAAGCGGTATCTTGCGATGAGTTTGGACACCGGTAGAGGATACCAGAAACTTATCGTGGTAGGACCTATGGACTTGATAATTGAATTTCGAGGACGAAATTTCCTTAAGTGGGGTAGAACTGTAACGCCCCGGATTTTATAATTTGATTTACGGAATTTCCGGAATTTTTATTCCAATGTTACCCTCGATGGATTTCGGAGTTTCTGGTTATGGAAAATAATTATTTTTCTTTGGAAATGTCAATTTCCAGTTGGGTTTTCTCAGGCTTTGGGTTTCGTTGATATCAGAACGTGTTTCGGGGTGAAACACGAGTCTTGTTGAGTCTTCGATCGAAACTACGTCGTTTTGAAGGAAAAAAAAAACTTATAGAAGGGTCAACCTGACGTTGACCGAGCCAGGCCAAACGACAGGTCGTTCGGCCGGCTAGGTCAAGCCAGGCACCCACCTTTCCTTCTTTCCTTCTTCTTCTTTTTTCTTTTTCTTTTCTCCTCCACTTTTCTTTTTCTTTCTGCCCGTTGCTCCCCCATTCAGCCGCCATTGCCCAACGGCTTTGTCTCCACGATCTCCCCTCAATCACACCCTCTCTTTTCTTCTTTTTCCCCTCACCCGAGTGCCGCTTCTCTCTTTTCTTCTTGTTTCCCTGTTTCTTTCTTTCATTCTCTTCTCCATAAACACCCTCAAACAGCCTTCGTCACCATCTTCTCTTCTTCCTTAATTACATACCGTCGCCTTCCCACTCTTCCTTTTTCTCCCCCCCTTCGAGCCGCGCCCCTCTTCTGCCATCTCTGCAGGCTTCAATCGGTGGAGGTCATACGACGGAGAACTCGAGGGCGCACTCGAGTCTGCTGTCACTGCCAATCACCATGGTGCGTATCGCTGGTGCTAGGCGAGCCGGTGAGTTTCGGTGGTGAGGACGGGTTGGTCGTGTTGGTTTTCATCGGTCTGTGCGCCTGTGTCAAGGCTCGGGATTGAATCGAGCGGTCTCGCCGCCACCTATTCCGTGTCGCCGGATTTGGAGCTGTGAGTGCTGGTCGTGTTGAGCAGGGTTGCTGTTGACTCGACCGGCATGAAGGCTGCTGCTATGGACAGTTTGGACGGTGTGTGTGTGTGTTCGGATTACTACCATTCACGGCCTTGAACTCGGCAGTGGACAAAACCGGCGTGAACAATACTCTCCGGTGAGCAATTTCTTCCCTTCTTCAATTCGTTTAGACGTTCTGTGATTGAATTAGTTGATGGATGATTGTTGTCTTGAGTTGGGGATTGAATGTGGGTTGTGGTTTTTCGGCATTGGCAGTTTGTTGATGTTTCCGGCATCTCGGGTTATTGTTCCGACGAGGGTGACCGGAATCCGGCGAGCACGTACTGTTCCGGCGAGGGCTCGAGAATTTTCCGGCGAAGGCTCAGGTTCTGCCCAGCGGACTATATTTCTCGTTTTTATGAGTGTTAGACGGTATTATTCTTGTTTTGTCTCGGTTATACCATGTATTTAAATTTTGGAATTTATTTACCGAAATACATTTATATTTATATATTTAGTGAATTGCGGTTTACCGAGAGCGGAGAATTAGAGTGTGTGGCCGGGAGAACTTACCGACACGTAGAGAATTTAGGCCGATTAACCTTGGGCTCGGGATGGCTTTAGGACGGTTTTTAGGAAAACCGAGCCCAGGCCCAATAATCTCAATTTGAAGCTTAGAATGTTTTAAATGGACTTAAAGTTATGGACTTAGGACCTAATCACGGATAATTAAATTCACAGACATTAAGAACGGGCTCGAAGCCCAATTTCATAATCAGTAAATATGGACTTAAGGAAGTGGGCCTCGGCCCGGAATTTGTGATTGAGGATTTAGTGGGCTTTAGGCCCGAGAATTGTTAATGGACTTAAACAGATGAACCTTAGATCTCTAATCGTTAGAGTTAAGGAAGTGAAAATACCCTTTTGGGCTTAGACTTGGAAATCTTATAATCGGATAGTTAAGGTCGGGAGTTACTCGATTAGAGCATACCTTAGCATGCATATACGTTTCTACTTCAAACATTGGTTTAGTGATTACATTGTGTACCGGTAATCAGGCACGGGAGATACCTCGAGAGCTGTAGACTCGGATCGGGAAGAAGTCATAATCTGCATTTTGAGGTGACATTACAAGTCTTTTTATATATGTTTTGTGAATGCATGTTGGTGTGGTTTGTTTGTTTACTTGCCTTGTTTGCTACATGCGATGATTGGAATTGTATACCTGATTGTTCTCACATGCCTAATTTCTATATGAAAAACTGCTTTGGTGATAGTGTGTGGTTATGGGCCGCAGGCCCGGATGAAACAGGGACACATACAATTCACACATCCCTGAAAGACATAATGTATCTCAACGGAAATGTAAAAACGTAATTAAGAATAAAATACTAAATTCTACTGTGTATCGGTTGGTAGCCCCGAGGGATGGTTGGGTACCCTCGGGTCACTTTATGCTGTTTAGCATGGTATCCCAAGGGATGTAGGTGCACCCCTGGAAGACTTGCACCGGTTAGGTGTGTCTGAGTGCACCCTCAGGTAGCTAGCGGCCACTCGAGATTTATCAGTGGTTTTTGGCCTCAGAATCTACCCCTTCTAAGGTTCGACATTTGGGTTTCACACCTTGATCTGATCAGATGCGCTACCGAGACTTGACTCACAGTAGAGGGCCCATAATGTTAATAATAATTATAACAATTAAAATATCGCACTGAAACTAAATAATAGGAACAATAATACAATAAGATGTTTATGTGTTGGTGTGTGATTCTGATTTGCTTGTATGTTGTACTTGTGCTCGTGAACTACTCACCCTACGAGCATGACTTTACTTTCATGTATACATAGACTTTTAATGTTCACTGAGTAGGCGACTCACATAATCGCCACCGTTGTTTTTCAGACTTTAGTTAGCGTGCTGTCTCACTTATACTATCGACTCGGAGTTCAGACGCAGACACTTCATCAGGTAGTTGTGCATCATCTCTTGGTTGGATCCATAGGGCCATATGCATGTTATTTTCTACTTTGATTTTTATTATTACTTTCTTCTTCCGCTGCATGAGAAATAATTCGAGATGTCATAAATGTTTTATCTCCATATCGGCGGTTTGCCAGAGTTTGAATTTTGTGATATTATTTCGGCGTGATGCCGGGGTGGCTTACGACTTGATAAGCCGGTTAATTTCATTCACTTTTATGACATCCCGTTGTTAATACATTTTACATGGAAAATGTTGTATGCTGAGGCATCGGTATTCGTATCCCGGGTTTCAAGAGTATTTTGGTAACTCTTTTTCATTTAAATATTTTATTTTATCAAATTGGGGTACAGGCTTCCACAGTTGGTAGCGGAGCGGGCTTCAGATCTTTGGGTTCTCAAAGTGATTTTTCCCTGTGCATAAGCCTGTTCCAGATTTATAATTTCTAAAAAACGTTTTTCGACTTGTTTGCATTCATATAGGCGTTATTATGGATCCACTGCAAGACATGTACAATGCTGAAGGACAGGATGAATTGAGGCCATAAATAAACGAAAATACAAATATTATTAATATTGCAAATACTGATATTACAAAGGGGGACACATTACATTGATTTTGATATTTTATATTTCATAAAAAGGGAAATATTACAACGATTTTGATATTTTATTAAAATAGAAAATACATTTAACGGTTCGGAACGACGTTGACACGGAAGCTGTTTGGATCGCTGTTGATGTTGACCGTGACTCTGTCGCTCCAAGTGAACCACATGCCGCCTCTGTCGCGCTGGCCATGAATCTCGAACCGGTTTGCTGTAGCGAACCGGAGTGGGATCAGACCGTGATCGTCCCGTGGTTGCCACTGTGTCTCCGTCAGAAGAACCATATTCGGTTTGTACTGGTTCTTCAAGTCCCTCAGCGTACGTGAGAACTCTTGAGCGCGCCTTGCAACTCCTTTGCAGTTCCACACCAGCAGCCGTGCCTTTGGCCAAGTTGGAGGTAAGCGCGTCATTCTGGGCATGCTCTGGGCCGTCATCGAGAGCTGGTAGTAGGCACCTTGCTCCACAGTTTGGCAAGTGGACTCCAGGTTGAACTCCTGCAGCCTTTCCGAGATGAAGAACATCACGGAGTTTGCCGATCCGTAGTAGGATGTCCTCAGCGTTCCGTGATCCTCCAGGAAGAACACCTCTTCCATTGGAGTGACGAAGAACCGCGACGAGTAGAGCTCGTCGACGAGGACTAGACGCGGCATTCTTCCGAGCTCGTTCGGTAGTTCCTCTGGGCGTTCGTTGACCATGCTGTAGGCCAGTCGGTTCCTTCTGCAAAGGTTGGCATCTTCGACGAAGAAAACTGATGATGGGGCAGGCATTGTGTTGGGCGTGTAGGTGTTTCGTTTTTCTAGAGTTTTGAGGTTTCTTTGTTTGGGTGTGTGGTTGCCTTAAAAAGCTTTTGATGACTTACTCCTCACCCTACCGTCTTTTATAACCTTAGGAGGAGCATGTTTATTGCTTTCGAAGTTCAAGTTTTTGCTTTGAAATTTTACCGTTGCCTCATTTATTGCTTCGACACGCTATGTGTTTGTTTTTCGGGCAACAAATGCCAGAGTTTGTCAGTCCTTTTCTACCTTACAATTTTCAATTTCCTGGGCTACTTCATTTTAGTCTCCTTAAGACTTGTTCCTACATCCTTTGTCATATGCACTCGTGACCGTTGTGGCTAGACCGTGGAGACCACACCTCGAGTAGAGTGCATGTGCGACAAGGTTACAGCTGTTCGGACAGCGTGGAGAGATACGAGACTTGACCGACATTTTTTGGCTCAAGCGGACTTTAGGGACAAGTGGGTAACGTTTCATTGGAGGAAACAGGATGTCCCGTGATCATCGCCTTGCGAGTTAACGGACGTCTTTTCCACGAGGGAAACCAACGTCACCATTAGCTGTGTGCGTTACGTTTCTCGGGATCGAGGATGTTTACGATCGATCTAGAGCCCCGAGCACGGAAACGTGTTTTGTTTTAACTTCTCAATGTTTTGATGTTACTACCTAAGTACTGTTTCGTTTATAATACCTAATGTCTGATTTCATATCTTTATTGCTGGTTTTTAATCGGCTTAATACGAGATTTCGTAATAGAAGAGTTTTGATTTTAGAAGAAAGCTTATTTTATTGATTTCATAACATTTTACAACAAAGGAGAAGCACTCTACGGAGTTACATGATTTTTCAGTTCTTTTACAAGTTCTTGAATGTTCGCGATCTGAGAAGAGAGTCCCATACAGGCCAGTTCAATCTGCATCACCACTGAGCTGACCTTCTTCAGTGAGGTGTCCAGCTGCTTTATTGTATGCAGTGGTGTGCTGCCCTCAGCTGTTGCCTTGCCTTTCCTATCTTTTGCATCCTTGTTACCAGAAGGTCCTTCCTTGCTTACACGCTTCTTTCGCTGTCTTGGAGGAACCACCATATGCTCCTTCAGGCCGATGATGCTGGTCTTGAACCGCTTCTTAGGAGGTTCCTCATCGGAGCTTGTCGGGAAAGCCCTACCACCGATGTAACTGTTATCCTCTGAGTCAGAGGTAGTACGGGATCTTAGTGGTGAGTCCATAGTTGTGTGTGAGTTCTCAATTATTAGGTTCGATTTATATAAGCGGAGGAGGAGTCGCTCAAGTATATAAGTGGTATCTTGCGATGAGTTTGGACACCGTTAGAGGATACCAGAAACTTATCGTGGTAGGACCTACGGACTTGATAATTGAATTTCGAGGACGAAATTTCCTTAAGTGGGGTAGAACTGTAACGCCCCGGATTTTATAATTTGATTTACGGAATTTCTGGAAATTTTATTCCAATGTTACCCACGATGGATTTCGGAGTTTCTGGTTATGGAAAATAATTATTTTTCTTTGGAAATGTCAATTTCCAGTTGGGCTTTCTCAGGGTTCGGGTTTCGTTGATATCGGAACGTGTTTCGGGGTGAAACACGGGTCTTGTTGAGTCTTCGATCGAAACTACGTCGTTTTGAAGGAAAAAAAAACTTATAGAAGGGTCAACCTGACATTGACCGAGCCAGGCCAAACGACAGGTCATTCGGCCGGCTAGGTCAAGCCAGGCACCCACCTTTCCTTCTTTCCTTCTTCTTCTTTTTTCTTTTTCTTTTCTCCTCCATTTTTCTTGTTCTTTCTGCCCGTTGCTCCCCCACTCAATCGCCATTGCCCAACGGCTTTGTCTTCACGATCTCCCCTCAATCACACCCTCTCTTTTCTTCTTTTTCCCCTCACCCGAGCGCCGCTTCTCTCTTTTCTTCTTGTTTCCCTGTTTCTTTCTTTCATTCTCTTCTCCATAAACACCCTCAAACAGCCTTCGTCACCATCTTCTCTTCTTCCTTAATTACATACCGTCGCCTTCCCACTCTTCCTTTCTCTCCCCCCCTTCGAGCCGCGCCCCTCTTCCGCCATCTCTGCAGGCTTCAATCGGTGGAGGTTATACGACGGAGAACTCGAGGGCGCACTCGAGTCTGCTGTCCCTGCCAATCACCATGGTGCGTGTCGCTGGTGCTAGGCGAGCCGATGAGTTTCGGTGGTGAGGACGGGTTGGTCGTGTTGGTTTTCATCGGTCTGTGCGCCTGTGTCAAGGCTCGGGGTTGAATCGAGCGGTCTCGCCGCCACCTATTCCGTGTCGCCGGATTTGGAGCTGTGGGTGCTGGTCGTGTTGAGCAGGGTTGCTGTTGGCTCGACCGGCTTGAAGGCTGCTGCTATGGACAGTTTGGACGGTGTGTGTGCGTGTTCGGATTACTACCATTCACGGCCTTGAACTCGGCAGTGGACAAAACCGGCGTGAACAATACTCTCCGGTGAGCAATTTCTTCCCTTCTTCAATTCGTTTAGATGTTCTGTGATTGAATTAGTTGATGGATGATTGTTGTCTTGAGTTGGGGATTGAATGTGGGTTGTGGTTTTTCGGCATTGGCAGTTTGTTGAGGTTTCCGACATCTCGGGTTACTGTTCCGGCGAGGGTGACCGGAATCCGGCGAGCACGTACTGTTCCGGCGAGGGCTCGGGAATTTTCCGGCGAAGGCTCGGGTTCTGCCCAGCGGACTATATTTCTCGTTTTTACGAGTGTTAGACGGTATTATTCTTGTTTTGTCTCGGTTATACCATGTATTTAAATTTTGGAATTTATTTACCGAAATACATTTATATTTATATATTTAGTAAATTGCGGTTTACCGAGAGTGGAGAGTTAGAGTGTGTGGCCGGGAGAACTTACCGACACGTAGAGAATTTAGGCCGATTAACCTTGGGCTCGGGATGGCTTTAGGACGGTTTTTAGGAAAACCGAGCCCAGGCCCAATAATCTCAATTTGAAGCTTAGAATGTTTTAAATGGACTTAAAGTTATGGACTTAGGACCTAATCACAGATAATTAAATTCACGGACATTAAGAACGGGCTCGAAGCCCAATTTCATAATCAGTAAATATGGACTTAAGGAAGTGGGCCTCAGCCCGGAATTTGTGATTAAGGATTTAGTGGGCTTTAGGCCCGAGAATTGTTAATGGACTTAAACAGATGAACCTTAGATCTCTAATCGTTAGAGTTAAGGAAGTGAAAATACCCTTTTGGGCTTAGACCTGGAAATCTTATAATCGGATAGTTAAGGTCGGGAGTTACTCGATTGGAGCATACCTTAGCATGCATATACGTTTTTACTTCAAACATTGGTTTAGTGATTACATTGTGTACCGGTAATCAGGCACGGGAGATACCTCGAGAGCTGTAGACTCGGATCGGGAAGAAGTCATAATCTGCATTTTGAGGTGACATTACAAGTCTTTTTATATATGTTTTGTGAATGCATGTTGGTGTGGTTTGTTTGTTTACTTGCCTTGTTTGCTACATGCGATGATTGGAATTGTATACCTGATTGTTCTCACATGCCTAATTTCTATATGAAAAACTGCTTTGGTGATAGTGTGTGGTTATGGGCCGCAGGCCCGGATGAAACAGGGACACATACAATTCACACATCCCTGAAAGACATAATGTATCTCAACGGAAATGTAAAAACGTAATTAAGAATAAAATACTAAATTCTACTGTGTATCGGTTGGTAGCCCCGAGGGATGGTTGGGTACCCTCGGGTCACTTTATGCTGTTTAGCATGGTATCCCAAGGGATGTAGGTGCACCCCTGGAAGACTTGCACCGGTTAGGTGTGTCTGAGTGCACCCTCAGGTAGCTAGCGGCCACTCGAGATTTATCAGTGGTTTTTGGCCTCAGAATCTACCCCTTCTGAGGTTCGACATTTGGGTTTCACACCCTGATCTGATCAGATGCGCTACCGAGACTTGACTCACAGTAGAGGGCCCATAATGATAAAAATAATAATTATAATAATTAAAATATCGCATTAAATCTAAATAATAAGAACAATAATACAATAAGATGCTTATGTGTTGGTGTGTGATTCTGATTTGCTTGTATGCTGTACTTGTGCTCGTGAACTACTCACCCTACGAGCATGACTTCACTTTCATGTATACTTAGACTTTTAATGTTCACTGAGTAGGCGACTCACATAATCGCCACCGTTGTTTTTCAGACTTTAGTTAGCGTGCTGTCTCACTTATACTATCGACTCGGAGTTCAGACGTAGACACTTCAGCAGGTAGTTGTGCATCATCTCTTGGTTGGATCCATAGGGCCATATGCATGTTATTTTGTACTTTAATTTTTATTATTACTTTCATCTTCCGCTGCATGAGAAATAATTCGAGATGTCATAAATGTTTTATCTCCATATCGGCAGTTTGCCGGAGTTTGAATTTTGTGATATTATTTCGGCGTGATGCCGGGGTGGCTTACGACTTGATAAGCCGGTTAATTTCATTCACTTTTATGACATCCCGTTGTTAATACATTTTACATGGAAAATGTTGTATGCTGAGGCATCGGTATTCGTATTCCGGGTTTCAAGAGTATTTTGGTAACTCTTTTTCATTTAAATATTTTATTTTATCAAATTGGGGTACGGGCTTCCACAGTTGGTTGCGGAGCGGGCTTCAGATCTTTGGGTTCTCAAAGTGAAACTCAGCTGCGTACCCAAAGCTGTTTGCAGACTCTTCCAAAACCGTGATGTGAACCTCGGATCTCTATCTGAGACTATGGACTTATGAATTCCATGTAGCCTCACAATCTCTGCAACATACTGCTTCGCCAACTTATCCAAGGTGTCTGTCTGTCGAATGGGAAGGAAATGAGCTGACTTTGTAAGTCGGTCAACGATAACCCAGATAGCATCATGCTGTCTCCGGGTCAACGGTAACCCCAATCACAAAATCCATAGTGATCATCTTCCATTTCCATTCTGGCACTGTCAATGATCTCATCTTCCCAGCTGGAGCCTGATACTCAGCTTTCACTTGCTGGCAGGTGATACACTTAGCAACATACTCTGCTACGTCTTTCTTCATACGCGGCCACCAAAAGTGACTCCTCAAATTCTGATACATCTTGGTGCTCCCGGGATGCATAGCATACGGTGTCATATGTCCTTCTTCCAGAATCTGACTGCGCAGGTCACCAACACTGGGTACACATAGACGTTTTCCCAGCATCAGTGCACTATCCTCGGCTATGTGAAACTTATCTTCTTTTCCACTGCGGACTGCTTCCTTCAGCTTGATCAGGTCGGGATCTCCATCTTGTAGTTCCATAATCCAGCCTTTCAGGTTAGACTTGACTTCAATATGTGTCAAAAAAGCTTCTGTCTTGTCAACTGACAAATCAACTCCCATCTTCCTTAACTCGATAAGAGAGGATATCGAGTAGGTCGTGGAAGCATCTTCTGGTTGTCTCCGGCTTAAAGCATCGGCTACGACATTAGCTTTTCCAGGGTGATACTCAATAGTACAATCATAATCATTCAGCAACTCAACCCAACGTCTCTGTCGCAGGTTAAGCTCCTTCTGAGTCATGATGTACTTGAGACTCTTATGATCTGTGAAAATCCGGCATCTCTCTCCGAACAGGTAATGTCGCCAGATCTTCAAAGCAAGGATCACTGCGGCCATCTCTAAATCATGCGTCTGATAATTCTTCTCGTGTGGCCTCAACTGTCTCGAAGCATAGGCAATCACTCGGCCTTCTTGCATCAGAACTGCTGCCAATCCAAGACCTGAAGCATCGCAAAATAACACGTACTCCACTCCTGGCTTAGGTACTGTCAAAACTGGCGCTGATGTCAACTTCTTCTTCAGTTCATCAAAACTCTTCTGGCAGGCATCACTCCAAAAAAATGCTTGAACTTTCTTCAACAGCTTGGTCATAGGACTAGCTATCAGAGAAAAATCCTCGATGAATCTCCGGTAATATCCTGCAAGGCCAAGAAAACTTCTGACTTCTAGTACCGTCTTGGGCGGCTCCCACTCTAGAACAGCTTTCACTTTAGCAGGGTCAACCTTAATTCCATCTCCGGATACAACATGTCCAAGGAATGCTACTTCTTCAAGCCAGAACTCGCACTGGCTGAACTTGGCATACAACTCTTTTTCTCGCAACCTCTGTAGTACTACCCTCAGGTGCTCTTCATGTTCTTCCCTGTTCTTGGAGTATATCAGAATATCGTCGATGAAGACTACCACAAACTTATCCAAGAACTCGTTCAGGACCAAGTGCATCAAGCACATGAAAACTGCAGGTGCATTGGTCAAGCCAAAAGGAACCACTGTGAACTCAAAGTGACCATACCGAGTGCGAAAGGCTGTCTTCGGTATGTCCTTCTCTGCAATCTTGACTCGGTGATATCCAGACCGAAGATCAATCTTGGAAAAAACGGTAGCTCCGCGTAACTAATCGAAAAGATCATCAATCTGTTAGAACTCATGCCTCCTTGTTTCATTTCAGAGTTTTGATAATGACAAACCTTGGCTCAATTGATGACAACCTTGAAGCAAAAAGAAATCAAGCAAACAAGTGCTCAACCAAAGTGATCAAGAATTCAAGAGAAGATATGATCAAGAGTTGAAGTACAAGAAGAGCAAGAGAAGTTAGGACCCATTTGTACAGGGTAAAACACTCAACTTCTCTTAGGCATTGGCTCAAAATAAAACAAGTTTTACTCATGCATTTCATAGCATCATTTCAATCACAAAGTTGTGTTTTTAGTCCAAAACATCGATGTTCTGAAACCAAACATCGATGTTCTGTTTTTCAAAGATTTCCAAAATTTGGCAGTAGGAAAATAACATCGATGTTGGCATCCTAAACATCGATGTTCTTGTGACCGTTGGTCAAAACATCGATGTTTACAATCCAACATCGATGTTCATGAAAACTGTCTTTGAAACATAATTTTGCCGAAGCCAAAAAACATCGATGTTGGACAATACAACATCGATGTTTCACAAAACATCGATGTTTCATTTTCCAACATCGATGTTCTGGCATAGACCCTTTTTCATCATATTTTTGCGAAGCCAAAAAACATCGATGTTGGTTTAGAGAACATCGATGTTGTAATGAAAACATCGATGTTCCGCAGACAAACATCGATGTTCTACTAGCCGTTGGAGCAATAATTTAAAATTGCTGGCTAAAACATCGATGTTTAAAGTGAAAACATCGATGTTTTGCCGTTGTAGCAGACAACTTTTCAGCACCCACTATGTTTTGTTTAAGGCTGTTTTTGGGTGGATTTAAAACGGCTCTATAACTTTTCAAAGCTATAAATTGAGCATTTTTAGCTGTGTTTCAAAGTGAATCAACTCTCTACTTACATGCATTCATCTCATACATTCAAATCAATCTTTGTTGAGCCAATATCCTATTGAGGATTTGAGAGTTGCCTTTTAGAGCTTCATTTGTACACTCACATCTGCTCTTTGAGAGAGACCTCTTGTTTGAGTGATTATTGTGTTGTTATACACCTTGAGGGAGGTTAGTTCCCTTGGTTAGATTCATAAGAAGAGGGGTATATCTTCTTGTGTGAGAAGTCTTGAAGTGAGGTATCTTCAAGCAAGAGAGCTGAAGTTCATGTGACTTGAACTTTCAGGGTTTAGGATTCTTGTGACTAGAATTCCTAGGTTGTAACGGTTTGTTAAGCACCCGTAAGCTTAACGTAGATAGTGAAATCTTCAAGTGAGACTTGAAGGGCTGGATTAGCCACACTAGTAGAGTGTGTGTGAACCAGGATAAATCGCTTGTGTCCTTCATTCTTTTAATTCCGCACTTATTTCCTGCAAAGTTTTTAATTTTCGATCATAAGCTATTCACCCCCCCTCTAGCTTAAGTCTATTGTTCCTAACAATTGGTAGCGGAGCCTAACTCTCTGAAAAACTTAACAGTTTGAGAGGTAAATTTCCATGGCTTGTTCAAATTATTTGTATGCAGGAATCATTGAAGGACAATCCACTACCCGTGCACCATTCTTTGACGGGACAAATTACGCATATTGGAAGGAAAGGATGAGAATCTTCATCCAAGCCAATAACTTTGCAGCTTGGCTAACGATAAAGAATGGCGTTCAAGTTCCGACAAGGACGAAAGCAGGGTACAACGAAGATGACATCCAAAGAATCGAAAACCACTCCAAGGCAATACACATGCTCCAATGTGCAGTCAATCCGAATGACTATCAAATGATCTCGCACTGCGCAACGGCCAAGGAGATGTGGGAAATGCTGGGAGTCATCTATGAGGAAACCGACAGCAAGCAAGATGAAACTGTCAACCTCTGTTGCATGGCAAATGAAGAATCTCCGGAAGAGGTAAGTACTTCCTATTCGAATGATGATTATACATTTGAAGAGCTGCAAGATGCATTTAGTGAATTGTATAGTAAATTCATTTCTGTTTCAAATGTTAATAAGAACTTAAAGAAACAGAACAAGACCCTAGAAAATAATGTAGAATTATTATCACATGATAAGGATGAGTTGTTAAGCAAAATTGATGAGCTTGGAAAAGAAAAGCATGCTCTTAATATGTCTTGCAATGAACTTAATGAGAAGATATCCTCAAATGTATGTTCTTGTGTTGAATTGGGAAAAGAGAATGAATCTCTTAAGCATCAAGTTGATGATTTGAAGAATACATTAGAGAAGTTTACTAATGGTAGAGATAGTCTTAATCTTCTTCTAGGACAACAAAGAAGTCCAACACAAAAAGAAGGATTAGGTGCATCTAATGTGTCAAATGATGTCAAACCTACTGTGCTTAATGCTAAGACACATAAACATGATGCTTCATCTTCTACTTATCATATTAGATCACATGTTCATGACACAAGATCATGTATTCATCATAGAAGGTCATATGCTCAAAATGCCAAACCAAATGCAAGTAGTGGAAAAGTTCACTATGCTAAAATGTATGCTTACAATGGTAGATCAAATGCTAACGTTGCAAGATCACACATACGCACCGCTAAAAATGAAAGGCTACAATATACTAAACCTAGGAAACATATGACTCAATTTAGGGAAAACAAGATTATACCTAGGAAAGACAAGTATGATAGATTGCATGAACATAGGCAATATGGTACCTATAACCAACCTAGAAGAATGCACAATCCTAACGTTACTTGTCACTATTGTAATAGGATAGGTCACATTGCCCCGGTATGTTTTACTAGGCATAGACATTGGGCACAAGATAAGGCTCATCACTATTATGTTCCTAACCACCAAGGACCCAAAAAGATTTGGGTACCAAAATCCCTTTGATTTGTTTTGCAGGTATGCTTGAAGGCATCAAGTGTACTTTGGTACCTTGATTGCGGATGCTCCAAGCAAATAACCAAAGAAGCATCCAAGTTCTTAATCAATTCTTGTAGAAATGCAAGGATGAGTGTTGTTTTTGTAGGAACCCCTCATTTAGGCAAAAAGATAGGGGGAACAAAGGGATGATGAAGAACTTCAAAATTTGAGCAGAAGTCTCAATACATCGATGTTGAGTATCACAACATCGATGTTCAGCTAAGCTTTCTAACTTTCTTTATTTTGGCACATATAGAAGTGTATAGGTGTAGCTAATATGTTTCAAAAGCTCCACTTATTTCTTACATAAGCACTTCCCAACCTCTTCTCATTGCTATTTCTTTTTGCTAATGCCAAAAGGGGGAAGATAGGAAGAAGTATATGCAACAAGATAGGGGGAATTATAGTTTGTAAAACATAGGGGGAATCATCTTTATGTTATAAACATTAGCATATACTTCTAGTTGTTTGTCATTATCAAAAAGGGGGAAATTGTTAGAACTCATGCCTCCTTGTTTCATTTCAGAGTTTTGATAATGACAAACCTTGGCTCAATTGATGACAACCTTGAAGCAAAAAGAAATCAAGCAAACAAGTGCTCAACCAAAGTGATCAAGAATTCAAGAGAAGATATGATCAAGAGTTGAAGTACAAGAAGAGCAAGAGAAGTTAGGACCCATTTGTACAAGGTAAAACACTCAACTTCTCTTAGGCATTGGCTCAAAATAAAACAAGTTTTACTCATGCATTTCATAGCATCATTTCAATCACAAAGTTGTGTTTTTAGTCCAAAACATCGATGTTCTGAAACCAAACATCGATGTTCTGTTTTTCAAAGATTTCCAAAATTTGGCAGTAGGAAAATAACATCGATGTTGGCATCCTAAACATCGATGTTCTTGTGACCGTTGGTCAAAACATCGATGTTTACAATCCAACATCGATGTTCATGAAAACTGTCTTTGAAACATAATTTTGCCGAAGCCAAAAAACATCGATGTTGGACAATACAACATCGATGTTTCACAAAACATCGATGTTTCATTTTCCAACATCGATGTTCTGGCATAGACCCTTTTCCATCATATTTTTGCGAAGCCAAAAAACATCGATGTTGAATTGAAGAACATCGATGTTGAGTATGGAAACATCGATGTTCTAAAATGCAACATCGATGTTCTACTAGCCGTTGGAACAATTATTTAAAAATGTTGGCTAAAACATCGATGTTTAGATGCAAAACATCGATGTTCTGCCGTTGTAGCAGACAACTTTTCAGCACCCACTATGTTTTGTTTAAGGCTGTTTTTGGGTGGATTTCAAACGACTCTATAACTTTTCAAAGCTATAAATTGAGCATTTTTAGCTGTGTTTCAAAGCTAATCAACTCTCTACATTCATGCTATTCATTCATACATACATTACAAATCCTAATTGAGCCAATATCCTTTGAGGATTGAGAGTTGCCTTTTAGAGCTTCATTTGTACACTCATACCTGCTCTTTGAGAGAGTCTTTTGTTCTGAGTGATTATTGTGTTGTTATACACACCTTGAGGGAGGTTAGTTCCCTTGGTTAGATTCACAAGAAGAGGGTATATCTTCTTGTGTGAGAAGTCTTGAAGTGAGGTATCTTCAAGCAAGAGAGCTGAAGTTCATGTGACTTGAACTTTCAGGGTTTAGGATTCTTGTGACTAGAATTCCTAGGTTGTAACGGTTTGTTAAGCACCCGTAAGCTTAACGTAGATAGTGAAATCTTCAAGTGAGACTTGAAGGGCTGGATTAGCCACACTAGTAGAGTGTGTGTGAACCAGGATAAATCTCTTGTGTCCTTCTATTTTTCAATTCCGCACTTCATTTCCTGCAAAGCTTTTAATTTTCGGTCATAAGCTATTCACCCCCCCTCTAGCTTAAGTCTATTGTTCCTAACACAATCTTGGGAAGCGGATACTTGTTCTTTACTGTCACTTTATTCAATTGGCGGTAGTCCACACACATGCGCAAACTGCCATCTTTCTTCTTCACAAACAGAACTGGTGATCCCCAAGGTGAAGTACTAGGCCTGATGAAACCTTTCTCAAGCAGCTCATCTAACTGTTTCTTCAACTCCTGGAGTTCTGTCGGTGCCATCCGATACGGTGCTATCAAAATAGGTGTCACTCCCGGCATCAAGTTGATAGTGTACTCAACTTCCCTGTCAGTTGGCAATCCTGCTAAATCCTCCGGAAATACATCTGGGAATTCTCTGACAACTACGATGTCTCCCAAAACTGGAGTCTGAACATCTTCGCCCTTGACATGAGTCAACAAGGCATCTGGACCATGCGGCTTCATTCCGACATCCTGGTTAGCAGAGATACTACTTGTAGTAGCAACTCTCCCAATACCTGTCAACAAAACCTGTCGTCCACCATCGGAAGTCAACAGCACTTCCTTGGTTCGACAGTTTACCAAAGCACTGTACCTCGACAACCAATCCATTCCCAGAATGATATCGAAACCTCCCATGTTCATTACAACCAACCGTGCAAGAAAAACCTTATTACCGTACGAAAGAGAAACGTCTCCGCACACATGGGTTAATCTGACCACTATACCCGCAGGTAACCAAACCCTCATCGGACAAGTTAAATTTTCTCCCGTACAGTTATGTTGTATTGTAAAACTTTGCGCGACAAAAGAATGCGTAGCACCAGGATCAATCAAAGTATATGCAGTACTACCAAAGACTGTAAAAGTACCTACTATGACATCGACATTCTCCGGATCCTCTTCAGCGGTGATAACAAATGCTCTCGGCACAGCTGCACTTTGATTCATGGCTGACTGGGTCCTAGCAGAAACAGCTCCACGTCCCCGGCCTCGGCCAATTCCAGAACCACTAGGAACACTGGCAACTGAAGCTTGCACCGTCTGAGTAGATGCTGTACCTCCAGATCTTCCCAACTTGGGACAAGCGTACCGGTAGTGCCCAACTTCGTTACACTCATAGCACCTCACCTGAGACAGAGGAAGTCTCGAGCGAGTATGCCCAGATGAAGTCCCTCCAGACTGAGTCCAAGAACTGCCTCGGTTATAGGTATTGTTGTTCCATCCATGTCCTTGACCCACGGGCATAGAGCGGCTCTGTCCATACTCTGATCAGTTAGCAGGTGTCTGGAACCTCTTGTTCTGTCCCCCAGAACTCTGTGCAGCTTGCCTCTTACGGATCTCCTGTTGCTTCCTCTCAGTACCTAGCCAAATAATCTCAGCTCTCAGGGCATCTGTCAGCATGTCCTGATAAGTCTCATAGACCTTGCACCCCATGACTGTCTGAATACCAGATCGAAGACCATCCCAGAAACGTTTACATCTGGCCTCCGAAGTAGCTACAAACTCACTGGCATAAATGGACAGGCAGTTGAACTTGATCTCATAATCATTGATCGTCTGATCCGGTCCCTGTTGCAGTCCCAGAAACTCTCGTCTCAGCTGATCCTGGAATGCCTCAGAAACAAACTTCCTTCGGAACATCTCCATGAACTGGTTCCACGGCATAGTGATAGGTGTCGGCATGTCCCTGGTGGTAGACTCCCACCAATCAACGGCTTCTCCTCGGAACATGGCAGCGGCGTATCTGGCCCACCTATCATTCCTGCATGTCAGCCTCAGCATAACCCTGTTCATCTGTTTGAGCCACCGATCTGCATCCAGCAGTGTAGTGACACCAGTGAAAACCTCAGCCCCAAGCTTTTCCAGCTTCATATACACTGGATCCACAACTGGTCCCTGGTTTTTCTGTTCCCGAGCTTCCATAGCATCGATACAGGCATCTCTGGCATCTTGCCTTTGCAGATTCTGAGTTACCACGTTTAACATCTGCGTAGGGTCTCCCAAAGGAACATTCGTAGGGTGTTCTGGACCTCCCGCAACTTGCTGCGGTTGATCCACCGATACCTGATCGTCATCTAGGTGAACTCCAGCATGTTGATTCCCTCCAACCGGATCCATTCATACCTATATGAGAATGTATATGCATGCATATCATATCATGATAAATCTTATGCACAAACAAGCAGTCATGCAATCACAATCATATCCCTAATGACCTACTGCCTACTCCGCTACCAAACTGAAGCGCCCCGACCCGTATTTACCGTAACACAGTAAACACGTGCCCAAACTATTCTTATTGATAGGGAATATAGTGCAACAACCCGTATGTATAACTGGAGAACAAATACAACAACCGTCACCCAACACGGGGACCATTATTCAGTAGCTCACAGCTCACAATATAAAACAGCAGCAGAGAAAAGAGCAAGCAACAGAGGCAGAGTGACAAACAGCCTCAAAGTCATATGAACAAGCAACCACAGCAGCAGAAATATAATACAGCATCATATGCAACAGAAAAGCAGCGAAAGACTTTATACATATGCAGCGGAGGTATGGATCCGGAGTCAGGTGGGGAAGAAAGCAGCAGCCATTTCTCAATTATCCATAGTTAATAGTTCAACATCAAACTCAGCATAATATCCACAGAATCAATATCACAGTCCAATAATCACAACAGCAATAATCACAGCAATCGATAACCAACAGTGAGTATCTCAGCAGTTCAATCAAACAACAAAGCACACAAAGTATTACAGGCAACATAACAAAGGTTATCCATCCTCACCTTAGCCGATTATCAATTATGGAATTGCCCAAACAGATTCCAAGTCCGGTTCCTCAGCAAATTGCTCGTTATCAACTCCTATATCAATCAAATAATATGCACACATAAGGTGATATGCAAATGCCATGCTAATACTGTGTACCGGAAAATAAATACTGACTCGTCTCGGTTACTTCCCCAGGTTAATATTCTATTATCATCATCATTCATCATTTATTTTCAGGTGTCAAAATACCCTTCTATACTTAGACTTATACCCGGATATTATTCTGGTATTTTATTATCTTAATAATCCTCTTTCCAAAATTATTTTCTCTAAATATTATTTCAAAACCATATTCCATAATTTATTTTTCCAAGATATAAACCCTATTGTTATTTTTCCTCCATTAAATTCTTTTTCCAGATTTATTCTCTTTTTTCTTTTTTTAATTTAATTTCGGACTGGGCCTGTGTGTCCAAGCCCAGCCCAAACCTAGGGGTGCCCAGGCCAACAGGACAGACCAGGCGCAGCAGGCCCGGACCGCGAGCCCAAGCCAAGGCCACAGTAGGCCCGCGCGCCCAGCAGGCCCACGCGTGGTCAGTCCAGGCCCGCACTACACAAGACCCGCAAGGAAAGGGGTCAACCCAGCTCGTCCTACACTCGGGTCGACCACGGCTGTTGCTCACCTCAGTTTGCAGATGATGGCGGCGCGACGAAGCACGACGCACGATGGCGAGCCGAAGGCGACGTGAGGCACCAGCAGCAGGGAGGCGGGACTGCAGCTGTTAGAGTCAGCAGGGGCGGTGCTTGTCGGCGACAGTTGCAGCGAGGAAAAGAGAGGGAGGACGGCGACGTCCACTCCTCGTCCTGCGGCGTCGGTGAAATGCCCCGACCCGTATTTACCGTACACAGTAAACACGTGCCGGAACTGTGACGACTCAACCATACCAAGCCCAGCATACAGTGTACTCATCAGTAACTCGGGCTCAACAGCCCAAAAATAATAACGTCAATACAACATCACCGGCCCAATGGCCCAACAATAGTAAAAACATGCACAGCGGAAGACTTAAATAACTCACACAAACACTGTATGCGACATAGATGCAAATTATGGATCCAAGTCCTGTCCAAGGGATAACGCCGCAGCCTGTCTGGAATGCACCAAACCTGTACCAAAAGTAACTCATCCTACGGGATGAAAGCCCTCAGGTGAGGGGTGAGTCCGAAGTGCTCACTGACGAAGGAAAGACAATCAATATGCACACTAAAATTACTCAAGTCAAAAACAGGCTAAACAGCCCAACCAAAAGACAAGACCCAAAAGACTCAAATAAAACCAATTTCCAATTTTATCTTTCCGGGCTCCGTCACCGATAACTAGAGGTCAGACCTGGTTATCAACACATTCCAGGTGCCAGACCAAATCCAGAGAACCCAGGGATCGACATCCCAAAAATACGAACCCAGGGATAGACATCCCAAAAATAATCACGGGATAGACATCCCAAGCATAGACATGCTTATCACAAGAACCCAGGTCATGGCCACTACGAAACAGTCTTAAACCATCGAGTCGTACCACTACCTATCACGTGACAATTATATTACCGTCATTAAAATCAAATCACAGGGATCGACATCCCTAACCAAAATCCCGGGATAGACGTCCCATCCAAAATACCAAGGATCGACATCCTTGTCACAATTTATTACTTAATCCATTTTATTTAGTGCCAAAACGACTCAAGAATAAACGTCCAAAAACCGACATGGGATAATCATCCCGACCACAGTCAAGACAATGGGATAAACATCCCGAAGCATAACATAGCAAATGCAGCATCCAACAGTGTAAAACCAACAAACACAACTACCGAGCAATATAGGCACATATTGAAGGAAATCCATCCTCACCTTGGCCGATTACTCAACTCCGGAAACAATGACCGGTCTGACGCCGGCTCCTAGGGAAACTGCCCGATATACAAACCCTCAAGACCCGAACTCCACGGGTTTGGCGGACGGAGCAAGGTGGCGGGTCGAGCAGCAGGACGAACGGCGAGAGGAACGCGGCGTCGCGTGAGGAGGAACGGCTGCGGCTGACAACGGCGAGGGGAAAATCGAGGCGACGATCTCCAGGCGCGGTCGATGGACCTGCTGGTGAAGTCAACGCGAAGAGGAGACACGCAAGGCAACGACGATGCATCCTCAGCGGCGGCACAACACGTGCAGGAGGACGGCGACACGATCCAGGGGCGATAAGCAAGCGTTGGGGGAAAAGTCGTGCGGCGAGTAGGCAGCGGCTA
This sequence comes from Turnera subulata, assembly GCA_028386065.3. NCBI lineage: Eukaryota > Viridiplantae > Streptophyta > Magnoliopsida > Malpighiales > Passifloraceae > Turnera > Turnera subulata. The sequence goes on from JAKUCV010004467.1 coordinate 364,469, forward strand.
CTCGTCGTCGGGTTGCCGGCGGCACTCCTCTCCCCCTCTTCTCTTTTTTTCTTTTCTACTTTCCCTCCTTTCTTTTTCTTTCTTTCATTTCTTTTTTTTTTCCTCTCCTTTTTTTCTTCTCCTCCTCTTTCTTTTCTCCCTTTTTTTTCTTTTTCTTCCCTCTTTTTTTTTTTCTCTTTTCCTCTCTTTTTTCTCTTCTTTCTTTTCTCTTTTCTTTCCTCTTCTCTTCCTCTTCACCGGCTTTAAACTGTGTTTTTTACTTTTACTATTCAATATGTGAACTCCAATAATACAAATCGTCTGTATTACGGGGCGAGTCCGGTCCGGACCAGAAAATAAGTGATACCCCCTTAGTTATTTCCCGGTGTGATTTTCCGAGAAATTTCGAAACCCGAAAAATACCAACTTAGGCCCGAAAAATCCACGGAAAAATCACGAGCGCGGGAAAACTCCTGGTTTCGAAAAACAACTCCCGATTTACCTTGAATTAATTACCCAAGATTAATTCAACAGTAAATCACGGTAAAAGACTTTTACAGTCCCGGTAAAAATCAAAAATTTTACCCGGGCTGTTACAGTCTACCCACCCTAAAAAGAATTTCGTCCCCGAAATTCCGTCTTATCAGTGGGTCCTACCATGATAAGCTTCTGGCACACTCTGTCAGGTGTCCAAACTCAACCCGAGATACCGCTTATACCCTTAAGCGACATCTCGTCCTCTACAAGAACCAAACCTCATGACTGGCATACTCACACACAGTCATGGACTCTCCACTGAGATCAAGAACTACCTCAGACTCCGAGAACAACAGCTACATCGGTGGCACTGCCTTCCCGACAAGCTCTGATGAAGAACCTCCGAAGAAGCGCTTCAAGACGAACATCGTCGGCCTGAAGGAACACATGGTGGTCTCTCGAAGACGCCGGAAGAAGCGTGCTCCCAAAGAAGCTGAGGATCGAAAAGGCAAAGCGATGGCTGAAAGCAGCACACCGCAGCAGACTCTGACGCAGCTGAACGTCTCACTGAAGAAGATCAGCTCGGCGGTGGCGCATATCGAACTGGCGTGCGCGGAACTCTTCCCTCACATGAAGAACGTCCAAAAACTTGTAAAAGACTTAGCGAAGCATGTAACTCAATAGAGTACTTCTTCTCCGTTGTAAAACTATTATAAAATCAATAAAATAAGTTTTCTTTTAAAATCAAAACTCTTGTTAAGTTATGAAAACCCTTGCTAACAGAAAGTTTAAAACATTTCAAAGCAAAACAAAATTAACAATATGAATATAAAATCAAATATAAATAAATTAAAAACTAAATCTCGTTCAACAAAACCAAAATATAAAGAAGTTAAAACAAAAATATATTTCATGATCGGTGCTCGTATCGGACGTAAACACCCTCGAACCCAAGAAACGTGACATACGGAGCTAACGGTGACGATCTCGAGAGCGTCCTGTGTCCCACGAAAGGAACGTTATCCACTTGTCTGCAAATTTCGCATGAGCCAAAAACGTCCATCAAGTCTCGCATCTCTCCACGGTGTCCAAACAGCTGTGACCTCATCGCACATGCACTCTACTCGGGGTATGGTCCCATCCATCTAGCCCCAACGGTCATAAATGCATGTGATAAAAGATGCAAGAAAGTATAGTCAAACCATAAAAAGAAAAGACAAGGTAGCCAGAGTGAAAGAAAATCATAAGATGGAAAAAGGCTGAAAAACTCTGGCATAGTAGCCCGAAAAACGTATAAAGTAACAAAGCAATAAATGAAAGCAACGACAAATTTTCAAAGAGCAGAATCTTGAAAATCGAAAACAGTAAACACTCTCCCATAAGAGTATAAAAGAAACGGAGCGGTGAGGTGTAAATCATCAAAAGCATTTTAAGGCAAACAAACGCTTAGAAGAACAAAACCACAACGCTCAAAAACAAAATACCCACTCGTCCAAACACGATGCCTGCTCCATCTTCCGTTTTCTTCGTCGAAGGTGCCAACCTAGGCAGAAGGAATCGTCTGGCCTACAGCATGGTCAACGAGCGTCCAGAAGAACTACCGAACGAGCTTGGCAGGATGCCGCGTCTGGTCTTCGTCAACGAACTTTACTCATCGCGATTGTTCATCACTCCCATGGAAGAGACGTTCTTCCTGGAGGATCATGGCACTCTGAGGACCTCTTACTACGGCTCGGCAAAATCCATCATGTTCTTCATCTCCGAAAGGCTTTAGGAGTTCAACCTAGAGTCCACTTGCCACTTCCTGGAGCAAGGTACCTACTACCAGCTCTCGATGGCGGCCCAGAGCATGCCCAGAGTCACTCGTCTGCCCGTAACTTGGCCAAAGGCCCGACTTCTGGTGTGGAACTGTAGAGGAGTCGCAAGGCGTTCCTAGGAGTTCTCGCGTACTCTGAGGGACCTGAAGAACCAATACAAACCAAACATGGTTCTTCTCACAGAGACCCAGTGGCAGCCTCAAGACGATCACGGTCTCATCCCACTCCGGTTCCCTCAAGCAAACCGGTTCGAGCTTCCAAGCCAGGACAACAGGGGCGGCATGTGGTTCTCGTGGAGCGACAGCATCCAAGTCAACATCAACAACGACCCCACTAGCTTCAGGGTCAATGTCGTTCCGAGAAGATAAATGTATTTTTATTTTTTATAAAATATCATGTAATATTTCTGTTTGTAACCAAAATATTAGTATTATCAATAATATTTATATTTCCGCTTATTTATGGCATCATTACCTCTTATGTGTATGTTCCGCGACAGATGGTGTCCCTTGACTGGATCCATAATGCACTAACTAAATGATATAAAATAATAAAGAACTGGAGCGAACTATGCAAACAAGACAACAAACACACAAAGATTGCCCAACAAGACCTAACGCCCGCTCCGCTACCAAAATGAAACGCCCCGACCCATATTTACCGTACACAGTAAACACGTGCCGGAACTGTGACGACTCAACCATACCAAGCCCAGCATACAGTGTATTCATCAGTAACTCGGGCTCAACAGCCCAAAAATAATAACGTCAATAACAACATCATCGGCCCAATGGCCAAACAATTGTAAAAACATGCACAACGGAAGACTTAAATAACTCACACAAACACTGTATGCGACATAGATGCAAACTATAGATCCAAGTCCTGTCCAAGGGATAACGCCGCAGCCTGTCTGGAATGCACCAAACCTGTACCAAAAGTAACTCATCCTACGGGATGAAAGCCCGCAGGTGAGGGGTGAGTCCGAAGTGCTCACCGACGAAGGAAAGACAATCAATATGCACACTAAAATTACTCAAGTCAAAAACAGGCTAAACAACCCAACCAAAAGACAAGACCCAAAAGACTCAAATAAAACCAATTTCCAATTTTATCTTTCCGGGCCCCGTCACCGATAACTAGAGGTCAGACCTGGTTATCAACACATTCCGGGTGCCAGACCAAATCCAGAGAACCCAGGGATCGACATCCCAAAAATACGAACCCAGGGATAGACATTCCAAAAATAATCACGGGATAGACATCCCAAGCATAGACATGCTTATCACAAGAACCCAGGTCAAGGCCACTACGAAATAGTCTTAAACCATCGAGTCGTACCACTACCTATCACGTGACAATTATATTACCGTCATTAAAATCAAATCACAGGGATCGACATCCCTAACCAAAATCCCGGGATAGACGTCCCATCCAAAATACCAAGGATCGACATCCTTGTCACAATTTATTACTTAATCCATTTTATTTAGTGCCAAAACGACTCAAGAATAAACATCCAAAAGCCGACATGGGATAATCATCCCGACCACAATCAAGACAATGGGATAAACATCCCGAAGCATAACATAGCAAATGCAGCATCCAACAGTGTAAAACCAACAAACACAACTACCGAGCAATATAGGCACATATTGAAGGAAATCCATCCTCACCTTGGCCGATTACTTAACTCCGGAAACAATGACCGGTCCGACGCCGGCTCCTCGGGAAACTGCCCGATATCCAAACCCTCAAGACCCGGACTACACGGGTTCGGCGGACGGAGCAAGGTGGCGGGGCGAGCAGCAGGACGAACGGCGAGAGGAACGCAGTGTCGCGTGAGTAGGAACGGCTGCGGCTGACAACGGCGAGGGGAAAATCGAGGCGACGATCTCCAGGCGGCGGTCGATGGACCTGCTGGTGAAGTCGACGCGAAGAGGAGACACGCAAGGCGACGACGATGCATCCTTAGCGGCGGCACAACACGTGCAGGAGGACGGCGACACGATCCAGTGGCGACAAGCAAACGTTGGGGGAAAAGTCGTGCGGCGAGTAGGCAGCGGCTACTTGTCTTCGGGTTGCCGGCAGCACTCCTCTCCCCCTCTTCTCTTTTTTTTCTTTTCTACTTTCCCTCCTTTCTTTTTCTTTCTTTCATTTCTTTTTTTTTTCATCTCCTTTTTTTCATCTCCTCCTCTTTCTTTTCTCTCTTTTTTTCTTTTTCTTCCCTCTTTTTTTCCTCTTTTCCTCTCTTTTTTCTCTTCTTTCTTTTCTCTTTTCTTTCCTCTTCTCTTCCTCTTCACCGGCTTTAAACTGTGTTTTTTTTTACTATTCAACATGTGAACTCCAATAATACAAATCGTTTGCATTACGGAGCGAGTCCGGTCCGGACCAGAAAATAACTGATACCCCCATAGTTATTTTCCGGTGTGATTTTCCGAGAAATTTCGAAACCCGAAAAATACCAACTTAGGCCCAAAAAATCCACAGAAAAATTATGAGCACGGGAAAACTCTCGGTTTCGAAAGACGACTCCCGATTTACCTTGAATTAATTACCCAAGATTAATTTAACAGTAAATCACAGTAAAAGACTTTTACAGTCCCGGTAAAAATAAAAAATTTTACCCGGGCTGTTACAGTCGGTGTCTAGAGGAAGGAGAGGAAAAGCGAGTGGCGATGGCGACGAGGTGGTGTGGGTGGTGGTCACGGGTGGCTTGGCCACGGCGGCGGTGAAGGGAAAAAAAAAGAAAAAGAAGGAGAAGGGAGCGTGGTGACGCGGCAGTGAGGGGTTGGGTGTTGTGTTATTTTTTTTCTTGTTTTTTTTGTTCTGGTTTCTTGGGTAAGGTTTGTAGGGGAAGAGTATAACGGTGGTGTATGCAGGGAAAAGATGGAGACGAGGGTGATGATGGTGGTGGTGTACTGATGAGGCAGGTAAAACACAGCTATATAGGCATGCAAATCCACTGGTAAGTCACAGGCATAACAGGTAGAGGCGGCAGAATAATTGAACTTCAATTATGCAGTTACTATGCTGCATGTGAAGTGTGACCCGCCTGGACCAGAAAATATCTAATATACCCACTTATCTTATTTCTGGTCTGTTAACTCGAGGATAAACCCGACTTTTCCGAAGATTCCTGGACCCGGAAAAATCCCAACTTGGTCCGTAAAATCCGCAGAAAAATCCCGAATGTGGGGCAAGGCTCGGTTTCGGAATCCAATGCTCGATTTACCATAATTTAATTACCCAAGATTAAAATCAATGGTAAATTACTGTAAATTAACTTAAACAGTTCCGGTAAAAATGAAATTTTTACCTGGGTTGTTACATCTTGAACTACTAAGAATGCCAATAAACCACTGTTAGAACTCATGCCTCCTTGTCTCATTTCAGGGTTTTGATAATGACAAACCTTGGCTCAATTGATGACAACCTTGAAGCAAAAAGAAATCAAGCAAACAAGTGCTCAACCAAAGTGATCAAGAATTCAAGAGAAGATATGATCAAGAGTTGAAGTGCAAGAAGAGCAAGAGAAGTTAGGACCCATTTGTACAAGGTAAAACACTCAACTTCTCTTAGGCATTGGCTCAAACAAAACACATTTCAATCATACAATTCATAAGCATGCTTTCAAACATAAAATTGTGTTTTTAGTCCAAAACATCGATGTTCTGAAAGCAAACATCGATGTTCTGTTTTTCAAGTTTTTCAAAATATTGGCAGTAGCTCTAAAACATCGATGTTGGATTACAAAACATCGATGTTCTTGTGACCGTTGGTCAAAACATCGATGTTTCCAATCCAACATCGATGTTCATGAAAACTTGTCTTAGAAATAGAATTTTGCCGAAGCCAAAAAACATCGATGTTGGCTAATCAAACATCGATGTTTCACAAAACATCGATGTTTCATTTTCCAACATCGATGTTCTTGCATAAACCTGTTTCAAAAGAATTTTGCCGAACCAAAATAACATCGATGTTTGGATTCAGAACATCGATGTTTTAGTTACCGTTAGCCCAAAATTCAAATTTTATGGGCAAAACATCGATGTTCTCCTTTAAAACATCGATGTTTAAGGCATGGTCCAGACAACTTTTCAGCACCCACTAAGCTTTGCTTAAAGGTGTTTTTCTTGGGTGGATTTCAAACGGCTCCATGACTTTTCAGAGCTATATATTGAGCATTTTTAGCTGTGTTTATCAACCAATCAACTCTCTATTTCATTCATCATTCATTGCAAAACATTCAATCAAGTTTAAGAGCCAATTCCTTTGAGATTATTGAGAGTTGCCTTATTAGTGCTTAATTGTAACTCATACCTACTCTTGAGAGAGCTTTTGTTTGAGTAATCTTTATAGTGTTGTTCATACACTGAAAGGGAGGTTTGTTCCCTTGTAGCTACTCATAGGAAGAGTGATTTTCTTTCCTTGAGAGAAGTCTTGAAGTGAGGTATCTTCAAGCAAGTGTGTAGGATTCTTGTGATTAGAATTCCTAGGCTGTAAACGGTTTGTTAAGCACCCGGAAGCTTAACGGTAGATAGTGAACTCTTCAAGTGTATCTTGAAGGACTGGATTAGCCACAAATTAGTTGTGTGTGAACCAGTATAAAAATCTCTTGTGTCCTTCTATTTTTCAATTCCGCACTTCATTTCCTGCAAAGTTTTTAATTTTCGGTCATAAGCTATTCACCCCCCCTCTAGCTTAAGTCTATTGTTCCTAACAATTGGTAGCGGAGCCTAACTCTCTGAAGACTTAACCGTTTGAGAGGAAATCTTCCATGGCTTCTTCAAGTAATCATGCAGGAATTCTCGAAGGACATTCAACCGTTCGTCCACCGTACTTTGATGGCACAAATTACAGCTACTGGAAGGAGAGGATGAGAATTTTCCTCCAATCCAGCAACTATGCTCTTTGGCGAATCATGAAGGTTGGAGAGCAAATTCCGAAGAAGAAAGTTGGTGAAGTCGAAGTGCCAAAGACGGAGGAGGAGTACAATGCTGCAGACATTGTATTGGTTGAAAACAATGCCAAATCAATCAACATGCTCTATTGTGCAGTCAATCCCGACGATTATCGGAAAGTCTCTTGCTGCACAACCGCAAAAGAGATGTGGGATAAGCTGGAGGTCACCTACGAAGGAACCGATCAAGTTCGAGAGGCCAAAATCGACTCCCTCACTGCAGATTACGAACTCTTTCGTATGAAGGAGAATGAAGGAATTGAGGAGATGTTCGACCGCTTCTCCAAAATCATAAATGAGCTTCATGCTCTCAAGAAGGTCTACTCCGACAAGGACTTGGTCAGAAAAGTTCTTCGAAGTCTCACTCCCGAATGGCGATCAAAGGCGGATGCCATCTACGAAAACATCGGCATCAACAACACAACGATTGATGGACTAAGAGGTAATCTCATAACCTATGAAACCACTATTCTTAAACCCTCTTTGCCTTCTTTGCAGGAACCAAAGAAGAAGAACATAGCTTTCAGAGCTTCCACTTACAAGACGCAAGAGCTCACTGAAACGGACTCTAGCGATGATGATCAAGAATTCGAGTTTGTCATCGGAAAATTCCGCAAATTCATGAAGAAAGAACTTGGGAAAGGAAAGAAGACATCCGGTTCACCCAAGTGTTATGAATGCGGAGAGGTTGGGCATATCAAGCCGAAGTGCCCAAAGACAAAGGAAAGAAAGGAGAAGAAGCCCTACAAGAAGCAAAGGGCATACATCTCTTGGGGAGGAGACTCCGGTGACGAATCATCCGATAGTGATGAAGAAGAAACGGCAAACCTATGTCTTATGGCAAGGGAAGAACCGGAAGAGGTAAGTACCACTTCTCAAAATGAAAATGTCTCAATTGAGGAACTACAAAATGCATTTGATGAGCTTTATGGTGAATTCATTTCTATTTCTAAAGTTAATAAGAGTTTAAGGAAACGAGTTATAACGTTGGAAAATGATATGGAAAATGTGTCTAATGAGAACAAAAATCTTAAGGAAGAAATTAAGACTCTAGACACACCTAAAGAATGTGTATCATGTGGCTCCTTAAAAGAACAAAATGAAAAATTAGCATGTGAAAATATGAAGCTAAATGATGAAAATAAGGTGCTAGGAAAGAAGAGTGTAGAGGAATGTTCATCATGCATACCTTTAAGAAAACAAGTTGAACAACTTGAAACAACCTTGAAGAAGTTTAATACTCCTCATAAGAATCTGAATTCTATGCTAGGTAATTTGCAATCTACTAGGCATGGAATAGGTTTTAGAAATGAACCTAAAAGACATAAAGTTGAATCAAAGAAACCTAAGGCACAACCTAAGGTAAACAAAATGAGTAATGTGCATAAGTATAGGAAACATAGTAACTACTATCAACCTAGAAGAATGCATAACCCAAATGTCATTTGTCATTATTGCAATAGAATAGGACATATTGCTCCTGTTTGTTTCACTAGGCATAGGCATTGGGCTCAAGAAGAAGCTCATAACCATTATGCTCCTAACCACCAAGGACCTAAAAAGATTTGGGTACCAAAATCCCTTTGATTTGTTTTGCAGGTATGCTTGAAGGCATCAAGTGTACTTTGGTACCTTGATTGCGGATGCTCCAAGTAAATAACCAAAGAAGCATCCAAGTTCTTAATCAATTCTTGTAGAAATGCAAGGATGAGTGTTGTTTTTGTAGGTACCCCTCATTTAGGCAAAAAGATAGGGGGAACAAAGGGATGATGAAGAACTTCAAAATTTGAGCAGAAGTCTCAATACATCGATGTTGAGTATCACAACATCGATGTTCAGCTAAGCTTTCTAAC